>VZRE01010645.1:335380-443661 GCA_013396775.1 Cephalopterus ornatus
TTTTTTTTTTTTTTTTTTAAATTTTTGATCTTTTTCCAGGTTCTTTGGTTTCTGGCAGTTGCAGCTATGTTGCTGGACTTTGTTGATACAGCTTAACATGCACATAATGCTCTGTGTGAACAGTTCTTTGCTAGGAATGATAAGCAGTGTTACCACAGTGCTACAAAAAAGGCAACACGCTCAAAAGGACATAGCAATTTTATAGTAATAAAATAATAAAAGGGCACAGGTTGCCCAGAGAAGCTGTGGCTGCATCATCCCTGGAAGTGTTCAAGACCAGGTTGGATGGAACTTGGAGCAACCTGGTCTAGTGGAAGGTGTTCCTGCCCATGGCGGGAAGACTGGAACCAGCTGATCTTTCAGGTTCCTTCTAACCCAAACCATTCTATGATTCTATGAATTTCAGCTAATGCCCTCTTCTGTTTGAAAGTGTTTGCAAGTGGAGGCTTCAGCTATGCCACTACAGAGGTTTTGTTAGAGATTTTGGAGAGCAGAGATGCCATTGCAACACCTAAAACACTCTTCTGTGAAAAAGGAAATCCTCCAACTAGATGTCAAAGACAATAAAATAACAATGATTTTAACATCACATCAACGAGGGAAACAGTTATTTGTAATTTACTGTTTATTTTCATATACAAAAAGATAAACTTGAAATAGTTCTTTCTAGGTTTTTTCCTCCTATCTGTTGGGGTGTAGCTGCTTCACACAGGGCAAATACTACATTCATACTGGTTTATTCAGACACCCAGTGCAAAGCTGAAGCAGCAAAACTCCAACTTGGCAGATCTAATTTCAAACTTGAGACTCATTTCTAAAATACCACAGTAAAAAGGAACAAAGATCCACTGCAAATTCATGAACTATGATACAATGTTCTTTCCAAAATGTCTTCATTTCATAACTGCAATACAATGGATGTCTGCATTAGGCCATTTTATATGTACATTTTATATATACATACTTCTGCAGAACATATATATATAAAATATACATATATGAAAAATCAGCACACTTCAATCCAAAAGGGGTTACAGCAACGAGCTTAACTCTCTGTATACTTTTTTCTTTAACAGGATACTTTAGTATAACTTTTGTTAACTCAGTAGTACAAGCTATCTCTGTTCTACATTTTTATAGCTACAAGAGTGAAATATAACCTACAACATTTACATTTCACATATCTTGGTATACAAACAGTACTTATTGAATTTGAGCCAAGGACCAAAAGACTCTTTAAAAATTATTTCACCATCTGATAGAGCTTCCTGTAATTTACACTCAGTTTATTCTGCAATCTTCTAAATTATTTACTTAATCTCATAGTTTGAGTTTAAATCCATTCAAACTGGAAATCCTGGAGAAACAGGTTACTGCAAACTCTTATGTATACTCTATATATACAAGTTAAGTAACACAGCGTAATAAGACTTAGCTATTTATCCTAAAACTGATATACACATATTTCACTACGCTAGACAAGTCTTAGGATTTTTATTTCATTTCTTTAAATAAAGCACAAATTTAGAAGTAGCTGGTAAAACTTACAATAAGATGGTCTAAAATGACAAATGGTTAGGGTGAGATTTCTTCCTGCTGGTGCCAAAACATTTTCTTGTGAGTTTTTGTACTATGCTGTGTTGTTTAACTGTATGCGTCTAATGTTACATGCAGAAAGCTCTTTCCACAAGAATTGACATCAAACTGTACTTAAGTCAACTTTACAGTACAAAATTTGTCAAACTTAAGGACGAATGTGAAAATATTAACAGGTGAAAGATCAGGCTTTCAACTCTATCATGAGGATCATGCAGAATTCGTACGCAGATAGTTTGAACAGATTGACAATGGCATCGTGCGGGCTTATGGCATAGAATTGAGGCCAAGAATGTTACTTAGTTTGCAGTAACCACCTCCTTCAATCCTGATCCACCAACAGATCGACTTTTGCATGGTAGTTATTCCATTGGAAGGCCAGCAGCATTGCAAAAATGCCTCCTCCTGGGAGATTTTAGTACTCTGATTTACCAAAGATAATAATCGTCAACCATCAATGGCCGTAGAAACATTAGACAGTCAAGAAAAAAATGGGGAAAGGGAATTATCTAGTTTTCTTCCTTTAGTAATAGTAAATTAATTACTAGCCATTCATTACCAGTAATTAAATGAATTACTAGTAATCGTAAATTCATTAGTATTTGGACAGGAAAGCTACTATGTTGTCCAAGTAAAATACAGACTGTAATGTTGCATCAACTACATGATACATCTTTTAAAAACAGACATTTGGGAGGGGAACACACAGAGCAAACTGTTAATGTAAAAAATGGTCTAACTTTTTATTCTTCCCCAGAAAATATAGTCTGAAGAGAATTCCCTTCAGCAAAGTACGACTAAGAAGTTGCTGTAGTTGAAGGTGTGATTTTATAAGACTCTTGGGAGAAGGTAGTTGGAAAAAGAAAAGGTTCTAAGTCTTGTCAACATGATTTTTGTTATACACAAAGTTGCTCTGGTGCTAAGTCCACCTTCAGGAGCTATGAGATGGCCCAACCTCCTCTTCCTCTGTCATGGCTGGATTTTTGGTTTAGGTTGTTTTTTTGGGGATTGTTTTGGTGTTTTAACAGAGGTGGCAATGCTGACATGCCAGCAACTACTGAATTAGGATTTTAATTGACTAGGATGGTTACTGGTTAAACTTCTGTTCATCAAAACAGTGGAAAAATTGAATGAAGTATGGCCAATGCCTTACTCATCACAGAAACAGAAGCTACAAAATCTTCCCAGAACACGTTTTAGTTTTGCAATACCAACCTTACTGGAATGTTATACACTGAGTTTTTGCTTTTTAACAGCTGGGAAAATTAAGAGTCCTCTGCTTCAAAAAATGCAGAAATAATTTTTTATTTGCATTATCTGCCTCATTAAAATACTGAAATAAAAGGCTAACAAAGGAAGCACTTTTCAGAACACTTTTTCTTGATAGGTATCCAGCACAATGCCATTATAGAGCTTCAGAGAAGCCCTTTTGGTTTCAATGTCAGAAAACAAAATAAGTTTTGCTTTTTTCCTTCAGTCCTTGGGGATCACTTTCTGTTGACACACACATATATATATATATCATATATATACGTGTATATATGTATATGATACATATATATAAACACCCATATATAGCAAGGTTCCTGTTTGCAATATGTTACAATATTATAGTATCAAGGAGAATCCAGATAGCAACACTGTTTAACATGAGGTTTGAGGTAATTGGTTTTTGAAATACCTGGATAACAGACTGCATCCAGAAATAATAGCTGGGCAATGAAAAGTGGGGGATTTTTTTTTCAGACAGAAAAAAACCCACAAACCCTAGTAAAAGAAAAAGAAAGCTTACAGCAGTTGCTTTTACATGGAAAAATAAAGGCACAACAGAATAATAGCATTACATTTCAGAACAGCTGGATGGACGTAACACAAGTGTGATCTCCTTCTGTGGAAGTGTCCTGACAAAAAGGATTGCTGCTTATTCCATAGGCTACTACTTCAGTCAGGGAACCGAGCGTCACCCTGAAACGAGTTACAAAACAGGAACTCCCACGTGAGTAAGGGACCAGGAGTGCATGGAAGGTGTTCCAGGAACACACGCACACTCGTGGTCACACAGGCTTGGATGGCAACTCTCTCTCTGATTTTCCACAGGGCCAGGACTTCACCCAAACACAGTTGAGGGACTCAGCAATTGTAGAAGCCTGCTTGAAGTGGTGTAAGCACTGATTTCAAAAGGCACACTGTCAAAACCAGCTCCAAGGTATAGCCATGTATTATTTGGTTTAAAGCTTTCTTCAGTAACTCTCACCCAATGACACGGTGCTGTCCAGGTTAAGAGAACTAAAAAAATGAGTGAATTTTAGGTCCGATGGAAAAATAAGTTAACCCCTACACATATTTTAAGGGTTTTTTACTTTAATACTTTTAGAATACCTTGGTTTGGTTACACAGATTTGAAAAGCTCTTTCTCTAGGAAGGACTTTGGATGTGACAGTGCTTTTTTTCTTCAGTGCCTCCGACGCAGACTGTTAAATCTGATGTTGGGAACACAGAGCACATTACCTGTGTGTTCTGGTGAAGCCTGATTAGTTGTGTCATTTCAGAGAGAAGGAATTTCTAAGAACTGGTTTTATCAGGACTCTACTGGCAACAGCTCCTTACAGATCATATTGTCAGTGCAGCAGACGCAGCTGCTATAAATGGATACGGCAGCGAGCGAGATCAGCCCAGCTGTTTGGCCTTGGTAAACTCTTAACACCCTGACTTCACAACTCACTGCAGCACCCCAGCATATGCCAAAAGACACACTCCTCACACATGGATACTCGCATGAATACATGAAAAAACTCTTCCTGGTTTAACTGAAGATGGCCATAGAAAAGCAATCTTTAGCAGAAGGGATGTGACACACAAGATAACCTAAACATACACTCAGTGCCATCCTCAAAGCATGTCCAAGTACATCCAAACTTGCTCCTCAAACTGTTTTCAGGCTACACTTGCTCTATCCTCTAGACTTTGATGTAGTGCACACTTAATTTAAACATCATATATATATTTCTTTATTTATTTGCTGTGCGTACACAGACCTTTCTCCCTTTTCCCTGCAGAAACATATTAGACATTACAAAAATAATTTGTGGTATAAAAGAATTCTCACACAATGTAGAATTTTTGTTTTGTATATGTAACTAAAATATATATATCTATATTTCCAAAAGTAAAAAAGTCAAAATGTTCTTATTTTCCTCTATTATATAGTCTATTTTATTTACAATGTTACCAAACAATATCCTGTATGTAAAAGTGATAAAAGTTTGCGGGACACTTCCTCCTTAGCAACTTCTCAAGCAGAGTGTGGCTTGAAGAGGGTTGCAACAACAGCACTGTCACACCTTATCAACCAGCACCTTCCTCTGCAATACAAGTTCCCTCCATACAAACTGAAACCAGACCTTTCCCCGGCAGAACAGGGCAAGCTCTTACAGTCTGACTAGAAAGCATCACAAGAGGAATAAAACGCGTGTTCTCTGTTTTCCATGCTGTGATATTAAGGGAGATCAGGATTCCTAATGGCGAGGCCTGACCCAGCCAACCTGCAAATATCTGCTTCCACTGAAACCAATGACTTCAAGGGGGGACAGCAGGGAGTCAGGAGACCCAAGGAAAATGCAGTGGAATTACAGGGAGGCACTCACAGACCTTCTCTTCGAAACAAACGTGCACAAAGATCTGGGCACTTCCATAGGTGTAACTATCTAGCCCTGGATATTCTGTAAGAGAATTTCGGCTGAAGAATTTCGGCAGAACAAAATATGGGTTTCTTTTGTCTTAAATAGAAATTTCTTAATTATCAAGACCGGCTAAAATCCTTAATCATAATGAGTAAGCCTAGTGCTACTTAACCAATGGTTACGCTGGTTTATAGCCATCTCTTATAATATGCATGTGTATTTTAATATAAGCCATATACAATTTCCAGCCTTGATGTACTCATGCAATTTCATTAGCAAGTCACAGCTCTATCATCCAAAAAAACCACCCCAATTTTAGCTCCTGTGGTATTTCCAGTTTAAAAATGTGAACTCAGACTTTCTCCACCTAGGAAACCAGCACAGCCAGTGCAATAAATTCATAAAAGGGAATTCCACTGGAGGGATGGGAAATCGTGGCTCTTAAATTTGAGGAGAATTTTTACTCAGGATATTCAATGTTAATATTCACCTCAGAACTGCCATACAAGAGAGGGAGGTCACCAATAAAATTCTGCAGCCAAGTTTCTGAAGACCTACTTCCTCTAAGTCTAAATGGGAAGTGAAATTTAGTGCTTGGGAAGTAAAAGAAGAGGTGTTGTGCCCATCCTATTCAAGGGAGTGTTACGAGGAAAAGAGCTGCAGTTGCTTTTAACAGCTACACCTATGGATGTGCCCAATTCCTGACTTGGAAAAAGCCTCTGCAGCACCAAACAGAACCAAAATCATGTTGTCAATGAGAGTTCAAATGCTAGATTAGTGGTGAGGGAACTACTTACTTGACAGCTCAACTGTTGAAAGATCAATAAGTTAAAAGGAGCTTGTCTTCATTAATAAAATAAATATCAGTTTAAAAAAACAGCTTTAGCCAAACTCTTACAAATTTCGAAATAAGCGAAAGTTCAGGATTTCCTTCTCTGCTGCAATAGCAAGATGCACGTACATACATATAAAACTTGTAATTCAGCACACATGCAATTTGGAAATTCTTTTTAAAGTCAGTTTCTGAATCCTGCTGACAAGATGATCTATAAGGAACCATTACACCAGGAATATGTAATACTTTACAATCAACATTCGGTCAAGGTTTGTACGGTCGTGCAGTTCCCCGCAGTAAGATAAGCTACATGTGAGAATTTTTGTTTATGCTTTCTCAAAAGAGAAGATTTCAGACACTGTCTAATAGGCTATTAAAATCATATGGCACTTTCAATAAATACTTTAAAGCTTCTTAAAGA
The DNA here is from genome assembly GCA_013396775.1 of Cephalopterus ornatus. NCBI lineage: Eukaryota > Metazoa > Chordata > Aves > Passeriformes > Cotingidae > Cephalopterus > Cephalopterus ornatus. The sequence continues at coordinate 341,913 of VZRE01010645.1, forward strand.
AATCAGGATAAAAAAGCAACTGCTGTAATAAGCCCGTTTTAACTATTATACGTAATGCTGAAGGAAAAAATCCAGAAGAGCAGATATTAACAGTTAAAAGACAGTACAGCTTTTTTTCTTTCTGCAGCAATATGAACTGGCTCCCATTCCCGGGGAAACGGGAGCAAGCCCACCTCGGAACAAGTATTCACTCAACCTTAACTGCTCTACGCTCCACCCCAACCCTTACATCACTTCACTTCTAAAACATAGTCACATTATTATATAAATCTCAGTGCAGAAATGTATTCAACATGAAAAGTACTGATCCTGCAAACACCTACAACCACGCTTAACATCAAGTGAGCGCCTAATGTCATGACACCAGAAGAGCTACCTACACCCTTAATGCCAAGCGTAGGTATGTTGCAGCATCAGGCCCAAAGATGCCAACCCCCACCGGGGACATCAGCTGGGTCAAAATGGTATCGTTCTGTCTGGTTTTGTCAAGGTTTTCTCAACATCAAGAAACATAAACTTTCAAACCTACACACGGAAACACAGTTACATGTGTGTACATACTAATATGCAATATACATTCAGTAACTTGAAAGAATAGGTTAAGACTTTATTCAGATAGACAAATTAAGGCAATTCTCTTAATGTCTCTTCAAGATAAAGGACCATGTCCTCATTTGTGACCTCTAGGTTTTAAAGCTATACTTTTCAAGAAATATATTTCAATTTTCTTTATATTTTCTCCAATTAGTGGTTTTGTTTGCTTAATAAATTATAGCTGTGCAAGGGTGCACACTGATAATTTGGCAGTGGCAAGAAGTCCAATTAATTTATATAAAACAGACTTTTAACATTTCAGTTACAGGGTGATTAGTTTAGGACTGCATTTTGGCTTAACACAAAGGAAAATTTAGAAGATCTGGCCATCCAATGGACATAACTTTGTCAGTCTAGCAAGACACAGAATTCATGTCATATTCAAAGTAAAAAAAAAAAAGAAAAAAAAAAAGGAAGAAATTAAAAAAGAAAAGAAAAAAATTATGTACTGTCCTTTCACTAAAATAGACCAAAAAACCAATAAAAATAACACAGAAAATGGAAACAGCCTTCACAAATAAGAGTGAATAATGCCCAGGTACCTTATATAGGCAGTTATTCTACAACTGTATACAGTTATTTACAATGGTGCTTTATTAAACAAAACAACAAAAAAATGGTAGCACTTCCTAAAAGATTTTGGAACTTTTTTTCTTTTTTTTCTTTTTTTAAAACTCCCTTGTCATAAAAGCCAACTTACATTAAAATATACTTACTACAAGACAACACAACTAACAAAATATATAATAAAACTCATACAAGTAGAAAATTCTGAGGTATTTCTGGTTTGAGGTGGTCTGTGGTCATGAAGTTTTAAATTTTTTTTTTTCAGTTTAAACCTCGGAAGCCACGTAATGTGTGTGTGTATGTTTTGTGTTTGTGTTTTTTTTTTTTTAAGTTTTTTCTTTTTTTAAACATTGCATGTTTTGCAAATTAAAAAAATATTTCATAGTTGAATCAGCAGCATTAGGAACATTCACTGACTAGAGCGAGTTTATGGCATAATAAGAGTAACGGTATTTTAGAATATGCACCACTTTAAGACAAAAAAGTTTCATCACAGAGTAAGGAGAGAGCAGTGTCAAAGAAACCAGTCAGAGAGATGCTGTGGGAATCCCTGCTGCTGCTCAGCTGGGCAGCCCATAGGGTTCTCAACATTCTTTAGGTATTTTCACTCCCCTAACCCCAAATTAATAAAGAAAAAAAATTATATGCCAAGTTTTCACCCTTTTCCTCTTTCCACTCTGCACCAGTACCTTGGGCTGACAGACAATCAATTCAAGGCCAAATTTCCTCAACTGACTCACACCTAAAACGAGATGCAAGAATTTTCCCATCTTCCAGTATTTTACCAAAGTGCTTCTGAAAGCACAATTTCCCACTGATTACACTGCTTAAAAGCGTCCTTCCCAGTGCTACCTGGAGTTAAAAAATAAAAGGTAATTGTAGTTCTGCTTTGTTCTTTTACTGCCCAAGCCCGAGATTCTGGAGGAAGAAAGAACTAGCGCCTTGCTTCCAACCACTGTCTCTTTAACTCTGCTTTCTCCATACTCTGCAGCTGTTAATACTCTGCCCAGAAATGTCCTTCCCCTCCTCTAATGGTTACCTGAGAAGTAGCTCCATAGCAAATGATGTTTCCCCAAATGCTGCCAAGTCCAACGTCACTCTCCCCACCCCTATTCTACGCTCCCCCCTTCAATTCTACCATCAAGAATCAACATTCTCTGCCCAGTTACTTTTTTTTTCCATGTTACAATGACACCCGTTAGATCCGTAAAGACACATCTGCTGTTTTTTTTTGAAGCTCACTTCCAAAAAAAATAAAAATAAAAAAGGAACTGAACCCAAAACCAAAACAAATGGGGAAAAATCCTTTTGAGGAAGGTGTGTTCTTTATATAACAGTCTTAAGTTTCCTCCACAGTTTGCAGCATTGCGTTTTTGAAGATGGTAGGTGGTTTTCCTTTATGTCACGTAAGCTTTATGTCACAGATGCTCCGCTCAGAAGACTGATAAAGAGAAACCCAGAAAACTGAATAAAATAAAAACAACTGAAGTGAGTTTGTTGAGGTTCTGAGGTACCTGCACCTTTTCTGCATTCATTAGTCGGCACCTGAATGCTTGCTGAAATGTCCATTTTTTTTAATACAGTAGAGCAATGTGCTGGTAAAATTGATCCAATCCAAAAAAATAATAATAATAATAATAACAATAATAATAAAAAGTCAAGATAAAATAGCAGCTGCATTCATGGGTTTGTTGGATTTTTGTGTTTTGTTTTTTTTTTTTGTATTTTTTTCCAAACTTTTTCCTTGTTGTTTTTTGTTGGTGTTTTGTTTGTTTTTGTTTGTTGTTTGTTTTTTTTTCCAAATCCACTGAGTCTGGAAAGACAAAAGTGAAACCAGGACCCAGGACTCAGATACTAGACTCTTTGGGTGGCAAGTCCACGTTGGTGACGGACGTCACGATGGAGACGAGGCAGTCCGAGGTAGTGCCGTTTACGGATTTGCGGATCTGCGCAATGCGCTCCTCGACACAGCCCGCCGAGAGCCGAGCCTCCGCGTCGTGGTCCCAGCACTCTTCGATGGTCACGCAGAGCTGCGCCAAGCCCTGCAGACAAGACGGGGAGAAAACACCTTCAGCAACATCATCTGCTCCTGGGACTGCCCTTGAAGAGGGTGGTGAGGTCCATCTGGCACAGCCTAACGCTGGAACGAAACCCTCTCCACGGTGCGCCAATTACCACAAGGATAAGCTTTAACAATTATTTTAAATATGTGTTTTCACATTTAAGCTTCTGCTTTCTAAGGCTGTAAGACTCAGTTGCATCCAGCCCCTGAAGTACCTTTTTAATATCAAAATAAATCCCAAGATTCAGCAGTCACAGCTTTAAAAGACAAGACAACAAGAATTACGATTCCCTTGATAAAATTGCGAGAGCTGGCAGCACTGTGTCAGTTACTATGAAACCACTGCTTTGTTTGCACTCACTTCTCTCCATATCCCCAAAATAACTGAATTCAACAGTGCTGGGAGAGCACAGCTCTTGTTTGATCCCTCATTTGAAGTGGAACACTAATCTATTTCTACAGCCTGCAGCTTTCCCTGACTTCTAGGCAGTGAGTCGGTACACCTAAGCCTAGCCACATCCAATAGCAGTTTGGTCAAAATAGAGGCATTTGGCTTCTTACTGAAGCCCAGTGAGACATCATCATCTGCTCAGTTTCTCAATCTGAGAAAAATCAGCTCTTTTATTAGAAACACGAGCCTGAAACGATCTACCTCTGGGAAACCCATGCTGTGTTTTGCTTCATTGTCTGCTTGCCTTCATGTCTAATTAATTTTTTCCTCAAAAAAAACATTCCAAGTCTTGCATGCCATCTAGTTTGTGAGGAACATGTCTCCAATGATATGGATCATTTTCTTTTTCATAATGAAAGGACTTTATTTTCCATTCTTTCACCATATTAAAGGAGTCCTACTAAACCACCACACATTCCACATTCAGCACTGGCTGATTAATCAGCTGGTTTACTCTCTAAATACAAGGGAAAAACAGGAAGGGGAGCAGAAAGGTGTTGAGCAACCCCTCATTCCCCAGCACCGATTCTCTCTAGCGCTGGGAATGCGTAACCACATCCCTCATTCCCATCACACAGGAAAGTATTTTCCACTGTTAACCAGGAGGGACGTACGGGATGTTTTAGCCAGTGATCCTTGAACACAGGGCGCATCTTCTTGTGAACCACCACTTCTTGCAGGTCCTCAAGGGATGGGTGCTGACCTATTTCTTCTTCAAAAGGCAGCATGTATTCATCCACTGGACCTAAGGTGCACACAGAGAATTAGGTTAGCATAGAAACGTCCTCTGCAGAGCCACGTCCTCCCCATGCATGAGTGAGCTGTGGCTCCAGAGCAACCTCAACCCACTGCAACAAAGCCTGACGCTCACATGTCACTGCAGACAAATGTGATTTACATTCCTCCTGCACAATGGTCTTTGCTGTCCCTGCTGCTTGTCTGGACACACATTTTCCACCTAGTTGAGTTACGAATCTGAACCCTCAGCTGGGCCTCCTGATTCCACCACTCTCCTTGAGGAAACTGGCCTGGTAGTCTTTGATTTATTTTAATAGAAAGAGCAAATCAGCCCATCCTCCCCACATTTTAGCATAGCAACTCTACACACAATAACCTAGAGAAAGGTTTCACCATGAGAATAGTTTCATTTAGCACTGACTAGTGAGGTCAACTATATACAACACTTACAGTTCCTTGCTGTGTGATCTGGCTTGTTCATAGATTTGAGTCAGCCCTGACATGCTGGAGCCAGACGCACTTGTCCAGAGTACCAGCTCCTAAGTGTAAAATGATTTCTGAACGCTTTAGTTAGACCAGTTATGGCTCTGAACTGCCCTGGGCCACGGGAATGAGACAACTGCTATGAGTATCAGTGCAGATGCTGGATGGTAGCAATAACTTCTGCTTATTGAAACATCATTTGGCTTTTGGCAATGTGGAGATGCTCTCTCAAAAACAGCAGCCCATCTTAACTGATGGGCTTTCTCAGGGTGCTCCACAGCATCACTGACGGTTTCTCAGCAGCAAAAAGTGATCACTTTGAAGAGCAGAGATATTTCAAGAGAGTCTTTCCAGACTAAAATAAAAGAGCTGACCACTTCATCTGGTCATGAACTGTGACACCAGCAACATGATGTTTAGGCACTCTAAATAATGAAATCACTAAACTGGCTTTACCATTTTTCTTGTTGACTCAATGCCAGTCACTAAACCAAACTGAAACACTTGCTCCAACAGATGGCTCAATAATGCTCATGACTTTCCTCTCCTCTTCCTCCAAGAGGAAACCAAGCTATGAAGAGCTGCACTGGTGATCTCCAAGCAAAATCTTTGTTTACACAACACCACTTCTGAGCTAGAAGTGCTAAAGGAAGCTTTCCCTCTGATTTAATGGTGCTGCGTGTGGCATCTGGAGTCTCTTGGTCAGTTGCTGCCTGAGAATAGTGGAAAGGAGATCACAAAGGTGGCAGAAAAAAATCTAAGTGGATATTTGGGGCGCCTCAACAGAGGAGGGTTAAGCCTACATGAGTGACCTGAGTACCACTTTTCCACCCTACTGTGCTCCTCAGTTCCTGCTCCTTCAGGATTTTACCTGGTTAGATTGTAAATTTTAGAAGAAGAGACCTTCTCTTACCACATACCTATGCAGACATCCTAATTATAATCAAGCTCTTCAGTCCTACTGTAATGCTAACAAAAATGTTTGAAGTCCAGGTGAGGTGCTGTTGTTTTATGAACATCATATTCAGTTCAGACCACCCATATCTATATAAGAAGAAAAAGGTTGGAGGAAGCAGCCTTGGAGTTACTACAATATGATTTCTTCCCAGTCCAGGGGCGAGGTCCTGCACATGGTGAGGGAGTCATCAAAGGGCAGATGTGCTACTTGGACAGAAGAGATGCCACACTTTCCCATATAATTTTAGGATTAAAAGGCTGAGAAAGGAGACACCATGAAGTTCATTCTTTTAGATCCTTCAGGAGAAAGTGAGATACTCCAAAGCTGTAGACAGAGCAATAACTCAGCCCACTTCATCAGCAAAAGTCAAAGATCAATACCTAACGACTTATGACAGGAGGGAAATGGGCTTGCTGACCCAGGAAGATCCTTTCAGCCCCATGTTCCTGCTATTTCACTGAGGAATTTTCCATTCAGGCTACCACACTGACCTGCATAAGCAAGGCGACACCCAGTTTGGCTGTGTGGCTCTTCTCTGGAGCTCAAAGCCTTGGTCATGGGCAAGCTCAAAGCCTTGGTCATGGGCAGGAATGCAGAGCGCCAAGGAGAGCAGCACAGAGCAAGATCAGGACTAAAGGACACCCATCCCAGAGGAATGCCCTACTCTTTCTCCTTCTGACTTCTCAGCAAATTTGCAATGTAGCCAACGTAGTAAAAAGCACTTTGAGACTTGAACACTACAAGGGTTATTATCTACAGAGAGTGATAGCTTATGTTAAAAAACAAATGAAAAACAGGCTAGCTGCTTAAGGAAAAATATGCCATTGATAATTATTTTTTTTAAACAGAGGCAGGTCCATTCTCTGGACCACCAAACCACACTGAAACCGAGCCCTCCCCAGGGAAGAGAGGATCTTTTATTCTTACCATCAACTGCTCTACATCTGGAGACTAGCTCCCACAACACCAGTCCCATTGCATACATGTCTATCCTCAGGAACGCGTCTCGCTGGAAGTTGATTGCTCCCTCTAACACTTCGGGAGCCATATACCTCCTTGTTCCCACCTGCAGAGAAAAAACACAGCTCGGGTTACATTCCATTTGGGCTCCTCAGCCTCCTCTGGCTGGAGATGAGTGACATCTGCTTTCATTGGCCTTAAGGCCACTGCTGCTAAAGGTGCACCTCACTTGAAAAACAAGCAAAAGGGAGCTGTTTCTTCTGACACCGATTCTCATTAAGATCACTCGAGTCCAGATAAGCTACATGAAGGGAAAAGCCAAAGTGCCTGGCTTAGTGTGTGATATTCATTCAGTGCACACTACAGGTCCAATTTAAACGCAGCGTGGCACGGTGCGTACGGATGAAATCCTGCCCTCCCGGCATCCCACTGCTTGTTGCTCCAGCATCACACACTGCATGAGAAAATGCTGTCTTTGGAGACACACAAAACACCTGAGGCCAAGTCAGACTTGGTTATCCTAGTCATTGAAAGTTCAATCCTCTTTCACTCAAAGAAAAAAAAAAGATAAATATATATAAAAAAAGGAGAGAAGAGAAAAACTGATATATCCTGAAATGGTAGGAAAAGGTGTTGGTTTGACAGGCCTGGATAAAACAAGTCTGCTGCACCCACAGAAACAGTAAAACATGAACCCTGCAAAGTCTACCCTGCTCTGGTTTGCCACGTTTTGGAAAAGACCTCGTCTTGTTTCGAGGGAGATTCAGTCCTCATTTGAGTGCCTCCCTTGTGTGTTTACTTTAGCCCATTTTGTAGGAGAATGGAGAGGACAGCAAAGAAGACAGCAACTTTTTAATGTGGGAATTAAAACACCTTTAATATTTTCCTTTAAAGAAATTCTCATCTGTTCTTGCTGTTACCTGAGGCAATGAGGACAGGGGGAAGCCAGGATGTGGAAAGGTGTGCAAAATACTGGAATGGCCAAAAAAAAGGTGACAAAAATGAGGAAAGCTGGAGAAGACTAACGCAGAAGAGAGTGTTCACTCCTTCTGAGATACAGGTAAAAAAGGGAGATTGAGGTGAAGTTGGGAATTCAGAAAACCCCAGGGACACAAGGACAGGATGATTGACTTGTGCCCCAGCACAAGAGGAGAATGAGGGGCCACTCACTGCAATGCAAAGGCAGAAAATTAAGAACCCATAAAAATGTAGTCAACTGTTTACAGAGTGCACAGCCAGCTGTACCACTGGTCACCCAAGCAGCCAGCCTGGATGAATTCTTAAAATCAGACAAATAATTTTAGGAGTATCGATATTCATATTGTAGTATTAATGTTCGGAATATTAAAATTTTGTAACAGTCTAGAGAAGTATTCTGTGCAATGGGTGGGAACTGGCTGACAGGTCACACCCAGAGGGAGTGGCAAATAGCTCCTTCTCAAAGTGGCAACCTGTCCCAAGTGGGGTCCCCCAGGGATCCACATGGAGCCCAACACTTAACATCTTTGTAAGTGATGTAGATCATGCGTAACCTGATGAAGCTCGCTGATGATACCAAACTGAGCCAGAAAGTGGACACTTTGGAAGGGACAGACACCTTGCAGGAAGACCTGGATAGGCTGAAAGGGTGGGCTAACAAGAATCTTAATAAGCTGGAGAGCTGGAGAGCAGCTCTGTGGGAAGCTCTTTGCGAGGCTTCAAGCTCAATATGAGTGTGCAGGGAGCTGCTGTGGCAGAGGACCAATGGGATGCTGGGCTGCACCAGCAAGGGCATCACTAGCAAAAATAAAGGAGTCATTATCCTGCTCTGCTCAGCTCTTGTCAGGCCACATGTGGAATATTGTGTTCAGTTTTGGTCCTTGCTATGCTATGCAAAAAATATGTGGACAGGCTGGAGAGGGTCTGGAGAAGGGCCACAAAGATGATCAAAGGGCTGGGAGGGCTGTCCTGTGAGCAAAAGCTGAGAGAACTGGTTTATTCAGCCTTGAGAAAAGAAGGCTGAGGGGGAGACCTTGTCACAGTGTTCCAGTATTTAAAGGCTGGCTACAAAGAAAATGGAGACTCCCTTTTTACAAGGAGTCAAATGGAGATGAGGGGCAATGAGTACAAGTTACTCCTGGGAGGTTCTGACTGGACACAAAAGGAAAGCTTTTCACAATGAGAAAAATCAGCCATTGGAATAATCTCCCCAGGAAAGTGGTGGATACCCCAACATTGGACACTTTGAAGAGTCAGCTGGACAGGGTGCTGGGCCCTCTTGCCTAGACTGTGCTTTTGCCAAGAAAGCTTGGATCAGATTATCCTTGAGGTCTCTTCCAACACATGATAATCTCTGACTCTATGAGTCTGTGAATATTTATTACTGAAACCAGAAAGAATCAACTAGCCCTGTGTCTGAAGGAGGAAGCCACCGGTCCCCAGGGCTGGGGGACCTCACCTGCACAGTGGTCAGGAGGGTTCAAGCACTCTTCCCACTCACCAATATTAAAGCAGCTCCTGGAATTTATGTCTGAGCACAAGCTCTTATGGAAAAACTCATATTTCAAAGAGAATTAAATGCATCTATACAAACTACCACCCCAACTCCTGAGGAGCTGTGGCAAGCCCAACTTTTTAAAATGTTAAAGATAATGATTACCTGTCCATGAGTGTCCCCTGGAGGTTTTCCAGGTTCAAACCGTACAGCTAGTCCAAAATCAGCTAGCACTGCCGTCAAGTCATTCTTCAGCAAGACATTTTTACTCTTGAAGTCCCTGTGGACAAGCCAAGAAGTAAGTTTGGGAAGGTTTTACTGCGGCACACATCTAAATCACAATGCAACACAACACATTGTATGTCTACAGGCTTAGCAGCTCCCAGTAAATCAGCTCCTTCCTTCCTTTCTTCCCCAGCTTCCCAGCATGGTCAGTGCTGACAAATTTGGCTGCCTCTCTCTGCCCTTGTCACTAAAACACAACCAGCACAGAGTCAGCCAAAGTCCCCATTGAATTAATCTCAAAATGAAATCTGAAGGGGCTCTTTTAATTAAAGCAAGCAGTATATAAGGCACCATTTCTTGCTCCAAGCACCAGCTCTGGACCCCCAGCTTCAGGCACTTCCCATTTGCAACAATGAGAACAAGACAGGTTAAGGGAGTATGTTACTCTTTATCCTACTAAGGATGTTTGCTCTTTATCTACAAAGTTAGATCTTTCTAGAAATCAGTACCTGCTGGTAAGACTCTCTCCACCTTGACTACATGCTTCAACAGACTTTGGCCATAGTGATCTATTAGCCTTCTGGTTTAATTGCTGTATTGATCTTCCCTGGAGAATTCAGGGAAGCAAGCAGAGAAGGGGGTGAGCCCACTCTCGGACACATTGTCAGGATTGGACTGGGCAGCTGACAGGCAGGTGTTAAGCATTTGCAGTAGAGATGGTGGGCCTGTTCTTGAAGGGGACATTTGTGTCAGTCCTGTGCTGCAGCGGGATCATTTCAGGGCAGCTCAGGTAAATCTGCAGGGGCTGGAAAGGGTGGGGGGTGGAGGAAGATCACACTGAGATGCCTAACCACTCAAGCCCTGTTCCCTGGGCTTCCTGCATTTTCATCTGAAAAGGAATGTTTGGCAATCTAATTAAATTACAGACCTTAGACAGCAGATGGCAATTGTCCTGTATGCTCAGCATTATAATTTCCCTATCATCAATTCACTCGGTGACCCTGCTGATTGCAGGACATTGTGGGCCTGCACAAAATAATTAATGAGGGCAGATACAATTGTTCCACACTAGAGAGACCTGTCAAAATTCTTTGTGAAGAGAGAAACTGCTGGACCAGAGAGAAGGGCTGCTCTCTGCAGCCTCAGATGCCAGAGCATCAGCTCAAAGCACCGTGAGCAAAAATCATCCTGTGCCACCCAGCTCCTGATTCTGAGCTTAAAAAATCAGAAGAGAGGATTTATCCTTTCTAAGCTAAACACAGCATGATGGACATTTCTGGCTTGAGGATTAAGATGGGGGAAGTGGGTGTGAAGTTGGAGAGCATCATACAGCCAGTGAACCCCAGCAGAAAACAGCCTCCATCACCTCTGGGGACACAGTACAGCTTTGCAGAGCCCCCAAAACATTGGTACCCATCTGTTACACAGAAAAAAACAGTATTTACCTAATACCTGTCATCTTAGAGACTGCCTACTTCCATGCTATAGCAGTTTCCCCACAGGCTTAGAAAACAGCCATCATCTAATGACACGGATAAACTCCTTTGCTCGCTCAGCATTAGGGGATTATGCCCTCAGGATGGTACAGATTGTGCACGAGATTTTTGCGGAACAGTGGCTCAACAAGGTCCACACAGAAATTATCCGTCTGCCTGAACAATATATTTCTGCTGTGATTTGAGATGTAAACCAATATTATTGTATGGGCGTGTTGCTGTTGCTCACCATCACTGCCCCCTGGGCAGTTAACTCCTACATCTTGATACCTGATAAAGGGATTTCCCTTTTCACTTCCTTTCCCCCCACCCCATTTCCATACATTCCCCCATTTTTGCATGCTTTCCTTCCTTCCTTCCACAAACCAGCTTGAACTGGCAAGTGTTAGCTGCAGTGCAAACGTATCCAGGCCAGGGAGAAGGACCTGATCCAAGCCATGCCAAGCAGAATTCCCACTAACATCACATGCATTAGACCATCCTAAAATGGCCACTGATAAAGGAAAGTGGCATGAAGAGAAGAAAATATTTTTTTCCATATAATGCTTCAAACTAGGGAACACAGAGCAAGCAGATTATGAGTAACGGGGGCATTATCTTGATTTAGACATTGGAGATTTTATTTTCAGCTTCCACGTGGGGGCACTTTCGCACCAACAAGTGATTCCATAACCTTAATCCTCCTTACGGTGCCGGGGCCAGTGAGGAGTTGGCTGAACCCCTGCCCGGCAGGGACTGGGGAGTTCCACCTGGCAATCCCCAGCATCTGGGTGCACGCTGCGGGAAGCCTTTCAAACATACCCCCTCCACCCCCCTCCCCAGATATAAAATGCATTTAGTGTTTTCTTTTAAAAACAAAATTAAAAGGAGTGGGGTAATCCAAGGGAAATCCCCTGTGTCCTGAAATCCCTCTTCCATAGGTATGTGCTAAATTCACACAAATGCTGCATTCTCCAGCTTTTATCATTTGCTAAATGGACGGGGACACTAATGAGCATGATCTGTTGCTTTAAAGCCTTTCTACAGCCTTCCTCTGTTCCCCACCCTCAGGAATTTTCATCTATAAACCACTGCCTTTATTCCACAGGGACAAATGTCAGGGACACAGGGGTCAGCTCCAGGAGCAGCACAAAGGCAGCTGCAGGCTCTTTCAACAGCCCCCAGCCTCTCCAAAACCTTCAGGTTGTGGGGGTGCTTTGGGGGCAGGGACACCCTTGCAGAAACAGAGATTATCTTGCCTACATAAACCCGGTCCTGCTAGATTGGGTACAAATTGCTGCAGCTGGACGTGGGGTTTAAGTCCCTCCTGGATGAAATGCGGTGGGTGGGGGGGGGAGTATGGCCGCGGATTACGGACTGTAGCCTGCATAAATCCCTTCTGGACATTGCCCCCACCCTGCCCTGCCACCAGCAAACCACTCAGGAGAGATGCTTTAGTCCAGGGCAAGCAATGTGGGACTCTGGAGAAGGGCCAAAGCAATGGGGATGGTTTAACCCACTGCTTTCTGGATTCCCACTGTCCCCCACAGTGCTGCCACCCAGGTAGGTTGAAGCATGTGCCAGGAAGTCTCAGAGGCAGGGTGGTGCCTGCTCTGGTGTCTCTCGTAATCACCCTGGCATGATTTGGGCCCTATAGAACCACAGTGAGAAACAAATAGCAGCCATTTTCTGTGTTTCCAGTTTCTCCATTTCTTACCTAGTGATCAAAATCTCTGTGGGAAGACACATGGTGGAGTTATCAGTCTAAACCAGGGAGAAATAGGGTCCAACTCCTGGTACAGCCAGAGAAACACACAGACTATAATGTGACGATATTATCAAGCAAAGTCCTTTCAAAGAGCAGTTCTGCAGCAACCAGAATTCCCTTCCCACTACATGTCAAGAGGAGAGTTGATGGAAGAGGGAAGCACCTACACTTCGGACATTTGCCATCAACTACCACTAACCATACCATTTCATACCATGGACATGACACTTACTTGCTCTTCACCATTTCATATGTGGTTGAAAAAAATTCTTGTCTTAGCATAGGATTTGTTGGGGTACCCAACAAATTAAAAGGCATTTAATTCCTAAAGGCCCAACCTCCTCCTCCTCCACTCAACAGCATCATTTCAAAGACGCTGTGAACATTTGCACGCAGCACCTGAAAGGTGTCAATGAAAGAGGCCATACCTGTGTGCTATAGCAGGTTTGTGTCCTTCACCTTTGCACCAAGGGACGTCTTCATGAAGGTAGGACAAGCCACGGGCCATTGTTTCTGCAACATGGCAGAGCTCATTCCAGCTGATAATGTTGCCCTTCAGGTAATCTGTCAGAGAGCCCTGCGGAATAGGACATTGTCAGTTCTTAATCCCAGATCCTGCTATGTGATAGGTGTGCCAAATCATCAGTTCAGAGAATTGGCTTGGAGAGTGCTCGAGAAATTTGAACCTTGATTTAACAGGGGTGAAAAAATCACTGGTGGAAGTAAAAGAAGGAGAAATAAAAATCAGGAGCGTTCAGCAGTTTCCAGCCCTTGACAGCACGGACCTCCTGATGTCTGCTTATTTGCCAGGGAAAGGGAGGGAGGTAAGGATGGGAAAAAAATCATCTTGAACCAGAGCAATTCATCTAACCTAAAAAAGGGGAAAGCCTTCCATGCAAGAAGATCAGGCATGGTATCAGCTGGTTGTGGCAATGATTGACTCACTAGACCTTGGATTTAACAGAGGGATAACGCTGCTGGCTCAACCCCAGATTTGCACATATTTGTTTTATTTTAAGTGTTAGTCATGTTTCATAACTAAAGCAGTCCATGAAACAGGAGATAGGACCCAAGCCTCGAAACCAAACACAGACCCCATCTACAAGGGGCAAGCTGGGTCTGCAGTGGTCTGTGACACCCAGCTCCCATGTGCTCCTCTACACACATTAAGAGATGGTGACTATCACATACGTGAGCTGCGGCCTTTTGTGCCTCTCTCTCTTCCCAGGTCCCACCTTTATTAATCCTATGTTTGTGCAGGAAAGGTTTGAAAGCTAAAGAAAGGGCCTTTGAAGGAGGGGAGCAGGAGCACTTCACTACCACACAGTCATGGCCCACCAGGAACAGACTGGATAGATTACAGGGGAGCCTCTGGGTGAATATTAGACACCAAATCCTACTGTTTCACAACCAGCTGCCTCTCTGTCTTCCCAAAATGTATGTGCAATGATACATTACCTTGTCGTGGAAAGCTGTGATCAGCCAGAGCTCTGTTTCCAGGTTTGTCCCTCTTTTCTCTGCTGCGATAAATTGCAAAAGGTTTTCATGCTTCATGCCAGGAGTGTTGAAAATCTCCCTCTCACTCTGCCAAGACTGCTTATCCTAAAACAGGGAGAAATGCACCATCAAAGATCATGCTTCCCTTTAAAGCAAACAGCTCCTTCAGTTCAGTCAGAGCTGCTCACAGTAGTCTTAAAATCATCCTCCAGTGTTCGGATGTGATGTATCCCTTCACAATGAGGCTCTTTCCCTGAAGAGTAGATGCTGGAGAAAGACTGGAAGTTGCTGTTCTTAGTCTCCCCTCTCCAAAATTATCCTCAGATATTCCTAAAGCACATGTGTGGGGAGTGGGGAGGAATCCAAATGCAACCTCACTGAGAAATAAGATTTCTTAAGGATGCTTGCAAGAATAAAGCCTGTGCATACAGTACCCAGATCTGCCTTGTAGCTGTAATTGTTATGATTGCAAAATCTAATCTGGGCTCTTTTGAATATTTTCTAGTAGGTCACAGCTGGCTTGGACAGAAGATGTGCAAATCTCCTTTAGCAATGCTATGACAACAAGTACGGGGTGAAAAAGTAATGAAGAAGGAGATAGTGGAGGAGCACAAAGATGTTTTAGCCGTTCTTCTATCATTTGACTTTTGATTGCTTTACTCTTTTCATCTGCAATTCCTAGAGAATCAAGTCAGGAGTGTTCAAAGGTTTCCTGGAGCGGAAGATGTGAGCTGACAGAAATGCTGCAGTGCAATTAGCTCTCACAGTGCCGGGGCTCTGCCTTTGGAAGCTGTAAACTGTTTGCTAGGTTCGGGTTCAGATCTACAACCTACCCAGGCAGGACACACAAAGCCGGGGCTCTGGTCCTTTGTGTGCTCTCTGGGCATCGCAGCTGCACGCTGCCTTCCTGGGCTTAAACACAGGCATTTGCTGCAAAGTTAAAATACCCTGTAGGTTTTCAGAATGTGCTTGTTTTTGCCCTTGTTGCAACAAGTACTACTACAGGAAGCATTTGGTAATGAGATAACACAGAGAAGTGTAGGAAGGAAGGGTCCTTGAACTTTTTCCCCCAGCACAAGAGCCCAAATGCATCTTTGTTACGGTCTTAAAAACCATAATCTCCATAGGCACTTAGAGCGTCTCAGCACTGGTGAGGAAGCCTGGCAAGTGAGAACCTAATGCAGTGCCCTTCTCACCTGAATAGGGAAGATTTTCACTGCTACGTAGTCGTTCATCAGCTGAGCCTTCCACACGCAGCCAAAGCGTCCCCTTGCCTTGATCTCCAAGAGCTGCAGAGGCTTTAGGCCAACCAGGGGAGAAGGAGGTGGTGGGCCAGGGTCCTGCACAAGAGAAAAACACTGTCACCACCTGAAGGTGGACTGTAAAACGAGGCAAGAGGAGGAATGGAGAGACTGTATGTGGGGAAAGAATTGTGAAGAAGCCACATTTTATTTAATACAAATTATTTAGATATACTCTTTGTGGCAAGAACAGCCTGAAATTCCCTATGTTGCTCTGTAAGGTATTGGTATAGAACACATAAAACCATCTACACCTCCAAGTGTTACTTTGTGTGTTGAACTACTGCCTGCCATGATCTGGAAAAACCTGAATACTCCTATATAATAGCAAGGGCTATTTTGGGCTGTAAAACACTGACGTTCTCAAGTCTACCTTCTGTCAAAACCTTTTGATCTTTGTGACCCAACAGCCAACTATACCTAAAACCTCCCACTGCTTTGCACTTCATTAAGAATGTTCCACATAACCCCAGCAACAGACAGTAAATAGGTCTGTCAGCATCATAAAGATCATATCTGTTCAAACTCTGCATTTGTCCAGGAGAAAAGTGAAACCCTACAGGACACGTGGGGTTGGAGCTCTGTCCTACCTGCTTTCAGATGAGAAAGGTTCACAGCATCATAGAATCATAGAATGGCTTGGGTTGGAAAGAGACCTTGAAGATCATCTCATTCCAACCCCCCTGCCATGGGCAGGGAAACCTTCAACTAGACCAGGTTGTTCAGAGCCCCATCCAACCTCGTCTTGAACACTTGCAGGGCTGGGGCATCCACAACAGCCCTGGGTAACCTGTTCCACTGCCTCACCACACTCACAGTAAAGAATTTGTACCTAATATCTAATCTAAACCTACTCTCTTTTAATTTGAACCCATTCCCCCTTGTCCTGTCACTTCATGGTCTTGTAAACAGTCTTGCCTCATCTTTCCTGTAGGTTTCTTTCAGGTACTGGAAGGCTGCACTTTGGTCACCCTGAAGCCTTCTCTTTCCCAGGCTGAACAATCCCAATTCTCTCAGCCTTTCCTCACAGGAGAGTTGCTCCATTCCTCTGAACAACTTGGTGGGCCTCATCTAGACTCACTCCAACAGGCCAGTGTCCTTCTTGTGTTGAGGACCCCAGAGCTGGATGCAGTACTTGAGGTGGGGTCTCACCAAAGCAGAGCAGAGGGGGAGAATCCCCTCTCTCGACCTGCTGAGCCCATAGTATGGGATGTAATAGGCAGAGAAGGGAGGGAGAAGCAGCAGCTGCAGCCTTCAGAAGAAACCAGAAGGCTCAAGGGACAGCAGAGCCAGCAAGGACCAGTTCCTGATGGCTTTGGATGATGAGTATGGCCTCCTGCATGCATTCTCAGAGGGCTCATAAAAACTGAGCCTCATCAGGGTAAGCATCTTTCCTCGTCCCATAAGGCTGGTAGGAACTTTAACATCTCTCTGATCTCTGCTCCTCTACAAAGTTGGCTGAAATCAGGCAATGGGTTTGAGAGTTTGGGAGAAAGGCTGGCCACCAAGCAGGGCCGTGTAACTCCATCCTTCAGGAATCCTGGACATGGAGATGACCCTATCGAAACCCATCAGTCTAACACTACCACAGAGGCCAACTGTACCACCAACTTCAAAACACAGAGAAGAAAAGTTAGGCCACCAGAAAAGAGTGAAGCTAAAGCAGATGTGAATATACACTGAGCAGCCTCCATGCCTTTTGTAAGGCCCGAATAAAGGGGAGCAACTCGCTCACCTCAATAATGTCGACGTGCCCGTAGGGAGGCTTGCGGTGCCGGTACATCCAGAATGCCAGGAGGATGGCCATGGAGAGAACTGCGATGGGGAGCAGGGAGTACACCAGGATATTGAGGAGGGAGGGCGTTGGTGGTGGTGGCTCGTAGATGACTGTGAGAAAAGAGCCGGGTAAATGAGGGAAAAAGACCCTTCAGGCAAGCAACAGCACTGGCAGCTACACATCTACATGTAACCAAACCCCATCCATCCTTCTGCTCCAAAGCTGACAATGCTTACTGGCATGTCCCATCACACCCAACAGTATTCACAAGGCCCCATGGTTTTCTCTTCTCCACATGGCTGTCAGGAACGGACTTACAATGGTCCAAACCACACTTTGCAAGCTGAGCCTCCATCTGACCTTTATTTAAGATAGGTATTTCTTGCTGGTGCACATAAAAGCAGAACATTTCCTGCTCTTAACCCTTCCAAATGTATTAAGAGAGCACGAAATCCCTTGCAGCTTTGCTTTGCCTTTTACAGTGATTGACAAGTTGTCAGTTTTTAGTAAAATGCTGCCGGAGCCACAATCAAATGCACTATTCCCACAGTAGTTCTTGTTCCAAATTACATCAGTGCAGTTGAGACACAAACAATGGGAATACTAAATGGAGCCATGTTGCTATGTTGGAGACAGGGAAGGAAAAAATAGCAAGACTTGCCAAATTAAACAAAAAACTGTGAGAGAAAGAATATTTGCTACTAGGTTGCTAGGGGTACATTAATAACAGGAGATAATAAAACCCATGTAAACAATTAAAAACCTAACAGGAAAGCCCAGGAAAATCTGGCAACGGTCTATTGGAACATCTCAGCAAATGCAGGTAATTCATAGGAGGAGAAACCATCCTACAGAAAAGATTCACCTACTTTAATAGTTTTTATTGAATAATACTTTAGAAAGTGTACAAGAATCATCATTTTTCTATTAGCCTCTGAAGAAGGTCCTGCTATTACTTTTCTTCCTTGATGTATATCCACAGACTGAAAGCTGACACCACCCCCCCCATTCCCTTTCAATCCCCAGACTGACAAAATAGAATCAAATGCAAAAATCCCAAATGCTCAAGCTATCTGGAGACCTGTGACCTATGAAAACTAATGAAGGAGGTGTCAAATACCTTTTAAGAGTGTGAGGCTAGTTTCATGCTGTATAAATCACTCTGCCCTCCTCCTCTTGTGCAGGACTTTGTTTTGTAAAATCCCACTGTGAACTGTCCACCACAAAGAAAACCTAATCCTTTTTGATGGTATCCGAGGTGTTGGTACAACAGGCTTTACCCACAGAGTGAAACAACCTCGAGAAACTGTTACTAAAGAACTGTAGCAAAAGGATTTCTGGAGTTTGTAACCAAAACATCCAACAGCTCAATGTTGGCATGAAGCTGAGTCAGGGGAGGTTTAGGCCAAATTTTAGGAAAAGGTTCTTCACCCAGAAGCTTCTTGGGCACTGGAATAGACTTCCCAGGAAACTGGTCATGGCCCCAAGCCTGACAGAGTTCAAGTAGCATTTGGACAACACTCTCATGCACATGGTGGGATTCTTGGGGGTGTCCTATGCAGAGACAGGAATTGGACTTGATGATCCTTGTGAGTCCCTTCCAACTCAGGACATTCTACACTTTTATGAAAGTCATCAGAAACTGGGTCTAGAGGAAGAAACCCCAACTCTCCCTCCTCCCAGTCACTCACCTTCTGGGCCGGTGACTTCAGGCAAATGGGTAAATTTCTCATTGCAATAGTTGCCCTCGCAGCAGCAGAAAAACACTTGCGGGTTTTCTTCTGTGGCTACGCACTCCTGCCTGCGCCGGGGAGGGACAGACACGGCAATGAAGGGAAGAGAAAATCAAGGTCAGCCAACTCCTGCCTCTTGTCTTTGGGCGCTGACCTGCCCCAAACTGTCCTCTCCACACACCTTCTCCTGTGGCTGCGCTGCACAGATCAGCAGTCTCCACTTACAGAAAACAACTTGGCACTCAAATACCCCAGTGGATAGCAAAGACCCTTGAAAAGACTGTAAAGGAAACAAATGCTTCCATATGTACTGAGGGCATTAGACGGTGAGTAATAAATAACAGCCGCCGCTGCTAACAGAATGAGAAGGAGAAAAACGACAGAGAGATGCCTCGGTCCCTGAACATTGCCTTTCCCACAGCCCAGATGTATGCTGTCAGGGGAGAGAAGTATTTGATCATGCAATTAAAGATTGTGCCATAAAGCACATGTGACGAGGGCTGAGCTAAGACTGCTCCCAGAGCCTTGAGCATCACTAACTCTACGCACTTGAAGGGCAGCAGACACCAGGAGACACAGCCCTGTTGCTGCAGGCAGGAGGGAGGCTGCAGGTTCAAGGGCATGTAGTGCTGGGACAAGGTAATGGCTTTAAACTGAAAGAGTGCAGGTTTAGATTAGATATTAGGTACAAATTCTTTACTGTGAGGGTGGTGAGGCAATGGAACAAGTTGCCCAGAGAAGCTGTGGCTGCCTCATCCCCTGGAAGTGCTCAAGGTTATGTTGGATGGGGCTTGGTGCATCCTTGGTCTTGTGGAAGGTGTCCCTGCCCACGGCAGGGAGTTGGAACGAGATAATCTTTAAAGGTCCCTTCCGACCCTAATCATTCTAGGATGCTATGATTTTGGGTTTTTTGGGTTTTACGTTTAATTTTCCAGTGCCATCTCCTCCTTTAAAAAGCTTATTCTTGCACAAAAACCTTTAAGAAAATCAGGTTGCAGCTCCATTTTCTGCCTTTGCCTGTTATCCAGGTAGTGCTACAGCCTTTCCAGCACTGAGATTTCCTTCCACATTGTGCAAGGAGTTAGGGGATTCCCATGGATCAAGACCAACTCCACTTCCACACATCCTCCCTCTCCCCACAGATCAATGCCAAAAGAGACGTGCAGTGATTTTTGCAGTGTTCTAGCAGTAATTTCTTTCTACTTCTTAAATGCTGCTTCCCTTCCCAGCCACCTCTTGCTGTGTTACCCTCTGCTTTTAGTTATTAGGCTTGCAAAGCTGCTCTCCACAGAGAGCTGTATCAAACTATTTCCTGAAGCCCAGCTAAATTATATGCATAACTTCCTTCCTTCGACCACTTGGAGGAAGTAGCAAAACAATCATATGTGTTTGACATTATTACTCATTTCTGAATCCATGCCAAACCTCCCTTTCTGTGGTATCACTGACACACTGCCACGAGAAGAACAGGAAGGGCTCTCTTCAGTCTTAACACTGGGTAGTTTTCAGCGCTTTATTCCTTTTGGGGGGAAGAAAATTGGCTATAGCCAAACTGTCTCCTGCAAGGTCTCAGCTGGGAAGCACTTGGTTTGTTTTTCAGGCTTTTATTTTTTGCTTCAAAGCAAAAAAGCAGCCATTTGACTTATTCAAATGAATAAAGATGTTTCAACAAGTTAAACGTGTTTCCAGATGCTTTTTTGTGAAATCAGATAACAAGCCCTTTGGATTTAACAGCATCAGTGTTGGAGTCTTCAATAGGAAACATATCCTTTGCTAAATCTGTTGGTTAAGAAATCAAGCTAATGAGTGAAAACAGCCTGCTCCACATCTGCAATTCATTATCCCTGTCTTTGAGTTGGTGCGTGCTCAGGGAAGCCACACAGGTACGAATGACACGTTATACTTAGCAAATATTACAAATGAGACATTGGGAGAGAACGACACATTTTTCTGTGGCAGTGAGGGCACGTTTCAGAGTGTTTCACGTGCTCACGTCCAAGGGAACGTGTACATGACCTCCCCGGCGGGGCTGTGTAAATAAACGAGAGCACACAAGTCGATTTTTAAACACTACCTTTTTCCCATAACCTTAAATGTACATGTGCCATGTTCTTGTTTCCTTAAGATAAAGAACAGAGTAAGGAGCCGTCACCCTCGACGTCCCAACTCTTGCACTCCTAAATTTTTCCACCTTCCAGGGACAAGGAGGCAGCACTCGGCACGTGCTGCCTGTGCTCCAAGAGCAGAAGCAGCCAGCAGAACAGGACCATACCCTGCATCCAG
The DNA here is from genome assembly GCA_013396775.1 of Cephalopterus ornatus. Taxonomy (NCBI): domain Eukaryota; kingdom Metazoa; phylum Chordata; class Aves; order Passeriformes; family Cotingidae; genus Cephalopterus; species Cephalopterus ornatus. The sequence goes on from VZRE01010645.1 coordinate 363,258, forward strand.
GGAGATATGGGCACAGGTGCATCTCCCAGGGCTGCTCCCAGGAGCTCGGCATCCAAAGGTGCCAAAGACAGAAACAAAAAGGGCATTAGCACAGAACCATTGATCAAAAAACCATCTTTTTAGCCATTTTTGCCATACTGGGATGCATGAATGTCTGCCAAGGGCACTCAAGGGAAGGGAAAAAATAAAAAGGACTGCATTTAAAGAGCCTTGATTCCTTTACTTAATTAAAGCTAAGCTTCACTTCAAATGTTGCTTTCGACACTTGTACTGTTTGTTAATTCTCAGAAGATCATTTAGCTTTGCCCTGGAACTTGTGGCTTTGAAGAGTCAGGCTACGGGATACTGGATGCTCAATTCCAGGGCTGCAAAAGGCTGGTGAGGAGCCCTGGAAACTTTTTTACCATTATAACAGAGCAACACATTATGACAAAGTTTAAGAACCACTACATGCCTGCAGAGACACTCAGTGACAATACAAGTGTCACTGGATACGAGAGCAGGCACTGAAAGGAGAAATCTGTTTACAGTAAACACTTCTGCCTGGAAGTAGGAAAATACAGTGACCTTCTGTTCTCAGAAGGATCGGCATTAGGATGACTAATGGGCCAAGGAGGATTGATTTATCGGGAAAGAATAAAAATTTAACTATATATAGAGCTTGGCTACTCAATTGACAAGGGAATAGGTGTGGTGGGAAAGTAACTCCAGAGCTAATAATAGAATGAAGATGAGGAACAACTCACAGTTGAGATAAGCTAAGACAATGGGCACAAAAGCAGGGAAAGTGTACAGCACCGAAGGGAGAAAACTCTCTAGCCATAGGACAAATCTAGTCCCAGCTCAACCCCACAGCACAGGGCCTGATGCCCTAAAACTTTTGGAATGAGAAGCTACAAAGATGCATAACTGGGAATTTCACAAATGTGAGTTCAGCCTACACTGGAGTTATATCAAGGGAAGTCCTTGAGTTTTATGTTGCTAATCCTTATTGAAAGCATTGGGCTTGGCTTAGTTGGGTGGTCATTGGGGTTTTTTTTAAGAGAAACACTAAGCCTAGAGCTACTGAACACTGTCCTTTTCAACGGCGAAACTTCAGAGGGCTGTTTTCTTTAGCTGTAATTCTTTTCCCCTCTGTAGAATTGCATCAAGGGAAATGAGAAAAGACTAGTTAATTTTCCCAGCTATTTAATGAGGCTGGAGCCTTCGTACTACAAAACCTCGTTCTTTTTCAGCTCACTACAGGCAGCGACACACAAACTCACATGTTGCTTTTCCTGCCTCACTCTTTCTCCCGGCCCGTCTCTCCAACTCAGCCAAAGAACAAACTTTTTGCAGCATCACAAATGCCAGAATACCTCAACCCCTAACCACTCCCAGATATCTGTGCTTTTCTAGACAGCTCCAAATGATTCCAAGTTTTCCCTTATATCGCCAAATGCTCATGGAAGAACATGTTGCTCTTTACTTGATGGTACAGGACAGGTTTTTCAATGCATGCCAGAATTATCGAAGCTTTGCTAAGGAAAAAAAAAAAGGAACCCAAACAAAATACAAAACCCATAAAAGTGCCTTTTGCAGCTTCTATTTAGAAAGTCAAAGCAGGTAAGCGACAATTCTGAGAGCTGCATTAGCAACAGAAGTAACTAGAGGGGGATGAATGTGTCAATGGACTAGGACTTGCTTTCTTTTCCTCAACGCAAAAATTACGAGCCTTTACATTTAGAGGAACAATTAAACCTGTATTTAGATAAACCAGTGAGGCCATTACCTGTCATAGCAGTTGAAGTCATCTAACCAGCAGCCTTTCTTCACCAGCTCAATGGAGCCTGAGTTGTTTCTCCAGGAGGCGTAGCAGTGGAGCCGCTTGTCCTTCTCCCCCTCGCAGCGCTCCACGCCGCTCTGGTTGGTCTTCTCCAACTCCCAGTTGGCATTGTAGTAGATGCATTCCCTCGTCTCAGCCTCCCCATGGCCTGGCCCTGAAGAAAAATTCAAACCCCAACAATGTTCAGGTAAAATCAGAAATAGATACTTGGAAACGTATCTCCACGTGGCTCTGGTTTAGGTGGCACATACATTTGATTCCTTGGGAGCTAAACAGCTCGTCAGTGAGAGCTTCAGCACAGTGTGGAGGTTATTCTTCTTCTCTGGTGTGAGGTGGGGAATGGAGAGGTCAGGTCTGCCTAAGCTCACAACAGAAGCTCATGGTGAACTCAATAGCCCAGCTGAGACCTCTCCAGATCTTCTCTGGCCAGTGCATCGACCACAGGACCTTAAAAAGGTGATACACACGCAACCCATACCCAGTATTCTCCAGCCACAGAAACCCTGTTTAGGAAAAAAAAACTCCAAGGGTGCTAGTTGATGCTTGTTGGCTTGTCACACAACGGACTCACTCTCACTCCTCACCCCTATTTTGGAAAACACCATGTAAAAATAAATAGTTGCTTACATGAGTAGGACATAACTAAGAACAGATAACATTTATCCTGCAGAGGAGGGCCAGACCATTCCTCACTTAGGTCTGAGTTCAGGCTTATTTGAGGAAGTCTCCATATGATAAATGCCATGTTTTTAGCTGCAGTTGACACAGCTCAAGGTGCCTCTCTACCCATGCTGGACCCTCAGCAAAAGACAACTCTGTTCCCCAAACAACTCTGGCCACCCCAAATGGAGGCTTGGCCATCACAATCAAAGGAGTCTGTGGGTCTTTTCCCCTTTATACCAAAGGACCATGGATTCCTACTGCCTCCAGGGAAACAACTCCCTCATAGACACTACGGGGCAGAAGTGAAACATGATTGCAGACACATCCATTAAAAACAGAGTCAAGTAAGGGAACACTGATATCTGCAGGTGACCTGTTTTGTCCTAAACCTTAGAAATCCTCTCTTCATTTGGAAATATTCCACTTTGTGGCATTTTGAGGACTAGTTTAAAACAAAACAAAGAATGAAACAAACACAATTCCTAAGTAGACAAACAGAAAAGGCACCATGAGCCTTGCACCACGAGCTCATGATTCCGTAAATCCTGAAATGCCCTGCAGCCATCTCTCCTTGGGATTACCCAACCTAAGGCAAGGTCAGACCCAGCCATTATTTTGATGGATTGTAGTCATGGAAAATGCAGGTATCCCAATAAAACGTGTTGACAACTGGGTAGAAAACACAAATAGATCCCGCAGGATGCTGAAATGAAAGTGCTCTGCTCTTAGAATAGCCAGACCTCTGTAAACCCTAGAACTACGTTTCTGGCTTGGAAAATTTCGCAGTTCTTTCATGACTATCTTCTCTGAAGGCCATGCAACATTTGATGTTGAGATTAAGGCAATCAGAACCGTGTCTGGATGATTCATATGCAACCCAGCCTGTGATTCCCACTCAACATGGCAAACCAGCCCCTTCTGAGAGGTCTCTACCAGTGGATGCAGTTCAGTCTTCATAAGACACAGAGCAAGAAAGTGGCTGCGAGCTGGCAGAGAAAGCAGCCAGCACAAGTAGCAGTTGCAGATACCTCCTGTAGCTTCATCAATTCCATACCTGAGCACCTCTCCGCTACTTATGTAAGTTCCCTCACAACACCCAGGCGGAGAAGGGAGTATTGCTTCCAATGGAAGATCCAACACACCAAGCTGAACAACTTGTCCCAAGCAAGCAGGATTCTGTGGGGAGTTTGACCTGCCCTTCCACAGCCTGCAGCTCCTCAAGCTGTCCAATCTCCAAAAGCAGGATTCACCTCCAGTTGTGCAGTGCATGGAGAGCTCTTTAGAGATGGCGCTTGAGAAAGAGATTTCATTCAAGCTATTCAGTGTAGCCTGACCTGCTTTAGGGAATCAACCTCCAGCTGCCCCACAGGCATCAAGAAAGAATGCAGGTGACCTGGCACAGAGTACAAATGGAACTGCAAGAAGATTGCAGAAGAAACCACAGTTTCTGCACAAGCTAAGGGTGATGCATCCAGTCTGCTCCCAGTCCCAACACCTGGACTCAGCAATGGGTAATTTCCATGGTGCGGAGCAAACTCATCACACTAGGAAGATGACTTTGCAGGCTGAAGAGGTGTTCAATCCTTCAATAACACTTTTTTGGGGGGGAAGAATGTTTCATCTGCATCGTGGGAGAGACTGCAAGGGAGTAGGGGTATGAGAATGTCATAAAGCTGACTTTTGAAACTGGAAATTATATTCAAAGCACACACGAACAAGAGCTCAATTTCAATAGCACCTGCAGGCTTTATCAGCGCTTGCAAAGCTCCATCAGAGTTTTCCTCTGACAAGTTGCTTACTATAATGAAAACAACCTACCAATATCCCTCAACACAGAACAGTGTCAATATTGACACTCCTTGTTAAAGCCTTGATATTTGTTCTGTTGATACTTACACCATGCTTTGTTAGGGCAGATTAAGCATTTTTGCTAAATACCAGTTAAATCAGCAGGAAAGTGAAGCAGCTTTTTTCTTGGGGGGAGGGGGGGAAAGGGAGATATATTTTTATTTGTAAAGAAAAGAGTAAATATCTTGGCTTCATGGAATCGTAGAATGTTTTGGGTTGGAATAGACCCTTAAAGGTCGTGTAGTCCAACCTCCCTGCAATGAGCAGGGACATCTCCAACTAGATCAGGTTGCTCAAAGACCCATCCAATCCGGCTGTGAATGCTTCTATGGATGGGGCACCCACCACCTCTCTGGACAACCTGTGCCAGTGCTTCCCCACCCTCACTGTAAAATGCACCTTCACTGTAATACATCACATGGCTTCCAGCTGATACCTGATAGCTAATAGTCTCTACCACCTTCTGCTCCACTCCTCGAAATACATTTTGTAATATCATTTCCATCATCTCAAACTGAATCTCGCTTTTGATCAAGACAGAAATTTCCTCTCCCTCCCTAACTCCGTCTCCCAGAAAGCTGGAAGGTTTAATGAACCATTTTACTGGAAATCAGCCCCAAAATCTTATCCTGGCTCAGCCACCTCCATCTGTAACCTCAAGAAATACTGTGTAGCCTGTTTTCTCCACCTGCAACGATGGCCAATGCAATGTATATAGCTGCGGTGAGATTTGATACTTCCACTGTGCTTTGAAAAGGGGATGTTGAAAAGATATGAAGCAGGAGCTGTATCGGCTCTGGGACCAGAAAACTGAGGCTGCTGAATCCTGTGCTGAGCCCAGACTCCCTTCCCCCAAGACAGTTGTCTTTCCTGGAACAAGTTTCAGCTGAAGACTAAGAGCTGTTTGCAAACATGCAAACCCAACTCTGCAAACAGCAACCGCGCCAGGAAAAAGGCCTTTCCCAGTTTTCCCCCCGCTGTCAAAGTTTAGATGAATTGAATAAAAGCATGCGTAAAGTTTTGGATGACTAAATATATGTATGCTTTCTTTAAAACAGCTCTGAAGGATGCTTGCATTAAGAAGACACTTTAAAAACCTGCATGTTTGTTACCTGCTTTCAGATCTTTTTAAAAGCCATTTGGTAGGATCCTCACCCCGCTGGGTGCTCAAGACTGCAAGAAACCCTTCTGTTTGTGCCCAAGATGGTCTCAGCAGGAAGGGGCACGGCTCCAGGTCTGGGTATTAATTTACCTGCTGGTTTAGCTCATCAAGAAACACTCACACCTTGCTCTGTAATGGATCACGCAGAGACCAAAGTTTGCAGCTAACTGCTTGTTCTGCCCTCGCTGTGTTAAAACCCTCAACTCAACAGAGGGAGGGGGAATCGAAACAGGGTTTTGACCCTTTGAGGGAGAAAGGTGGGGTGGTGGTGACTAAGAGAAGGAAATCTGAGCTTTGCTCCTGCATCTCCAGGGAGCCATGTAGTCTTTCCTGTATCCCTTGGGCAATGGATACCTCTGAAGCCCCTATAGGTCTGTAAGAAACGCTGAGCTGGACACTGGGTAATGGTTTTAAACTAAAAGAGAGTCAATTTGGACTAGATATAAGGAAGAAATTTTTTACTATGAGGGTGTTAAAACATTGGAACAGGTTGCTCAGATGGATGGTAGAGGTCTCATTCTTGGAAATGTTTATTGTCAGGTTGGACAGGGCTCTGAGCAACCTGATGTAATTGAAAATGTCCCTGATCACTGCAGATGGGTTGAACTAGATGCCCTCTAAAGGTCTCTTCCAGCCCAAACTATTCCATAATAGGCACAGATCAACCGTGTCCTGCTTCTCATTTCAGCACAACCTGGCTCAAGAGAAGTGTTGTACCAAGCCTGAGTATCTGAGCGAAGGGACACAATTGATTTTGGGCAAAAGAACTTCTCCTGAAACAGAAGGCTTTCAGTGCAGTCACAAACCACAGCTTGGGATGGACTAAAGAGGTTCTGTCCCCTTAGACCTGCTTTCCCCTCCTCACAATGCTTTTGTCACCTCTGTAACAGCAGCCTTGGTATGTAGGAAAGCTCCTCAGCTCCTTCATTCAGTGGCACTGCCTGGTAATTTCCTGCTCACGCAGGATGGAAAATAAACATCCCAGGGAACTGCTTAGCCTTTGGCAGAAAGTCAACAGGACTTGGGCACAATGAGATATAAAACATTTGCTAAGCAAGTGTTTGAAGATCACTGTTGGAACCTGGTTTAATTCTTTGGGTCCCTGTTCCCCCCCTGCCTAACCCTATTCTGCCAGCCACAATGAAAAACTTGGAAAAAAAGCTGTTTTCTATCAATGGGAGAAGGCGCTCCCGTTAGGTACAGGCAACAGGTACAATCACAGGTGGGATCTGCCGGCTCCTGCCTTCCATTTGCCAGTTTGCAGAGGAGATGTTTCCACCCCAGCTGGGTGACTGCCTGCAGAAACTACTGGAGGCAGAACCACTGCACTGGCAGCACTTTGCAGAAAGGCTGAGCAGGCAAACCAGGAGCATGGCTGTGGGGCAGGAGCATGGACATGGGGCAGAAGCACAGCATGCCCCACAGTCCAGCCCACTATTAGCCCCAGTCCTCTCCATGGAAAAAAGAGTCTTGTGCCAGCAACGAGGCAAAACTGATCACTGTTTTAATACCACGATCCACAAATAGTCAATTACGGAATAAAGCCTGAAGTCCTGTTTGAAATCAAAGCCTAAGGAAGCATCAGGCTTTGCAGGAGCAGATGGGTTTCTGGCATCCCACTGCATCCACCCAGCGCTTCGGGGATGACGCAGTGTGGCTTCTCCTCAAACAAAAGCTGCACAGAAGTACCTTTGCACAAAATACCAAGCCCAAATGACTCCCATACATCACGAAGGCAGAGGGAGGCTACCCACCATCACCCATTTTTGGGGTGGAAATCAACTTTTTGACCTCAGTCCTCAGGAACTATCATTACGCTGATTCCCTTGGGTCAGTTTTCTGCTCCAAATGACTGAAGCATCACTAGTTTTTTGCTAAGCAAGACCCCCAGCACCTATCTGAGGCACATAATGATGGGAAGAGCAGTTGAAGCACCATGTGACACAGGAGGACCTCTCGCCTCTACTTGGGAGTTGCAAGGCGCAGAGGGAGCTCATTAAAAAAGGGTCCTCTTGAACTGAAGGACTTCAGCCTGCTGATGCATGGGACCTTGCTGCTGATCTGAGACTAAACTCTGCTCTCCTAATTTGGAGTCGCTGACAGATCACTGAGACTGTATCATTATCCAACAGCTTCTAAATTATGGCCAAGATCCAGGGTAGCAACTCCAGGTCTAGGTGTTAGCAGTTGCTGTGCTCCTAACTCATAATGAGATACATAGGGAATATCTTCCCCAAGGCTGAAGGCTGCTATAAATCTCAGCTCTTTATCTCTGCCTGTCCCCTTTCGAAAATCTAAAATGAAAGTATATATGAAAAGATGGGATGTGTCAAAATAGTCTGCATAAACACTGAGTGATTTACCAGACAGTCTGTTTGCCTGACTGTCAAAACCACCGGGCTTTATGTATGAAACTGTGTATGCAACTGAAGCTATTTGCAAACACTTCGTTATGTCCCTATATAGCTATTTGTACATGTAATTCTATAATGTAAAATGACAGAGATTGTACACTGAATTGGGGTAATTGCCCTCTAATTTGGAGGGTAATTGCATGTAGCAATTAAGCAACTGCGGATGCATTCTTGCACGTGTGATTATGAAAGTCGGGCCCTTTGTTTGAGGTTTGGGTTCGTTTTCAAGAGCTATCCCTCAAACCACAGCATGGACGAGCAGAGCTGGGAAATGAGAGGCTGCTGGGCGCTCACCTTGCAGGGATGAGCCACTTCAGTGCCAGCTCACACCCGCCCCTCCCCATCCCTCAGCGCTGCAGGGATGCTAAACCAGCCGCCTCCGAACCCACAGCTGCATTCTGGCACACCCTTCCGTGGGGGGACCACAATCTAAGCATATGTGGAGCACACTGGGAGGCACTGGTGGGGAGGGAAAGGCAGGGAAAGAGGACTCTCCTTCTCCCAGACACCTGCCCAGAAATTACGTGCAGCGCTGAAAATTAAAGAATTTCAGATAGTTATTGCTAGCATTTCAGATCACAAAATCAAGCCAGATGAAGGCTTGGAACTGGGAATGTTTGGAAAACGTTGCTCTGGAGAGACCACCCAGTTGCATCTCTACAAAATGAATATCCGATTACCAAGTGTTGCTCCAGCACTTATTCCCCAAGCGGGGTGACTTCATTCCTGCTGTACTTCAATAATAGGGTCTAAATACGTTTTTAGGCAAAGCATCAGGCTAGTGATGACATCTGTGGTGAAGTACGTAACTGTACACGAGGATTTGAGGACTTGTTGCGCGTATTCCCCGTTCCTTCACAAAAACCTTGAAATGATGGAGCCCCATGGAATTGAAACAAGCCCCCATGACTCTGCAGAGCCCTTTTCTCAAGACAAAACTTCACCCCACTTTTGGGGAACTCAATAGTCAGGCATAGAATGGTCAAATACCCAGGGCTTGCCCCTTCCAACTGGCTGAACTCCAGGGTAGGCACTGCCCTGGCTAATTAGAAGCATCAACTATTGCAGAATGTTTTGGTTCTTAAGCCAGGTCAGGTAAACCTGGGCCCAGGCAGCACCAAGAACAGCAAAGATGTAACACCGAGGGAAGATATTACTCGGAATTTTGTTTTCTGTCAATAGATTTGGCTTATCCTACAGTAAAGGAGCTCCAAGTTCTCGAGTCAATCAATGGCTGTTAATCTACTATCTCAGCATATATTGCCATGGTAACCTGCAATGATGCCATTGACAACCAGACTCAAAAGGACAGGAGGCTTTAAGTCATTTTCTTTTAAAATTAAAAAAGGAACTTTAATATTAAGAAATACATCCTCCCTGCTCACCAGGGATGACAACTCAGGGCTTCTATATTCACACCATGACTCACACTTCACAGCTTCCACAGACATCTGTGTAGCAATGCCCCCCCCCCCATATATCTCTTTTTTAACTTGTGTTTAAGTCAGTAAAAGATAACAAGGAAATTATTCAAAAGAATTAGATTATTAGAATATTCCCCTAAACTGACAGCAAAACCTGTTTTGTAAAATATAAAGACTATGTTTAAGGAGTCACTACTACCAGCTTGGGGAAAGGACGCAACAAAGGTTTAATTCTTCTGAATAATTTCCTTGGTATTTTAAGTCAAATAGGGTAGGTAGAAGAAGGTGGATAGAAGGACCCAGAGAAGGACATGCAGCATTCCAGCTTCTCACAAGTCCTTAAAACCAGACAGATTCCTGTAGAGGGAAGACGGAGCCGAGTGAGACAAGAGCAATATTCGATTTAGTGGAATACTGAGTGTACACACACACATACATGCACACGGTGCTGATGAGATTAATCTCTTGGCCCAAAGCGGAGGATCACTCAGGAAAAGGTTTAGTAAATCATTCCTCTGGCCAGGCAGAGCAATCCAAGGAGATCTGGCCAGGTCACCAGCTGGCCTGGTGTGCAGCAGGACAGAAACATTGCCAGCAGTTAATCAATTTTTGGAAGCAGAGCATTTTTGACTTGAACTCAGATGGTCATTTCTATATTTTATTTAAAGAAGAGATCATTTTAGTTATCCATTAGAAAAATCCTATTTTGTATCATTTCAGTTAAGGACAAAGCCAAAATGTAATTACATTTCTCCCTTCACATCACTAACTGTATCTGTCTCCCCAAAAAAGGTTTTAGTTCTTTAATAAAACCATCAAGGAGATCAATCAAAAACATTTAATGCTGTGGTGCTTCTGCAGTTCATGTTTAAATGCACTTTGGGTCACAAACGAGGCAATTTGGACAGCAGAGCTCAAACCGGATTAGTAATAACACAAAAAAAAGGCCTAATTTCTTTTTCTTGCCTTTTTTTTTTTTTTGACACAGATACACACTCCTCCACTAACCCAAGAGAACAAAAACAAAATCAAGTCAGCCCTGACAAACACAAAGTTGCAGATCCAAAAAGGGCACTGCTGCTGCCCACCTGCCTGCACACGGCGTGGGGTGGAGGAGAGTGTGTAAAGCTGCAGATCGCCCATCCAAATCTCCAAAACAGCCACTGTCTGTTCACGTGTGACCATCCCCAAGGATGACATCTCATGCGGGACCTCTGAAACGAGCGTAGCAGGCAAATGCCAACCTCTCCTCCATCCACCCTGCTCATTAGGAGACACCTCCAGGCTTCCTTTGCACCATCACACCAATAAAATGCATTGCTCCATATAGGATTTCCATAAAGGAGAAGTGGTGTTTTCTCCCCAGACCACGAGTTTTCAAACAAGCATATCGTCATTGAGGGGTTTTTTAATTTTTTTTTTTTCTTAAATGTGAGGTGTGCATTTATAAAAGCATTAAGCAGACCATTTATTTGGCTTGTAACAGCGATGACTACTCTCTGGTATGAAAAATGGCCCCTTCGTGGGCTGAGCACTGTGCAAATAAGCTACCGAGAAGGTTGTCTCAGCCGCCAAACTTTGCAGCCCCAGTGACAGGAAACATTAGAGTTTAATTGCAAGATTAAGGTATTTCCAACTACATTCCTGAAAATCAAAGAGAGGGCAGATTTTGACCAGATACCACCAATCACTAAATAAAATATGCAGCAAGTTCTGAAATGACATTTAAAACACAGCCATTTGTTCTCTCCCTTTCTCCTGAGGAGCCAGTATGAGGTCTCCAAAGAGGATGGGAGGAGGAAGTCAAATCACGTAAGTTCGTAAATATTTTCCCCCCACACAGTGAAGTTTTGAAAAGCTTTCAAAGCAGGCCTTCCAGGCAGAAACTTCCTTCCAGGCAAAGGGATGAGGATGTGGGAGCATCTCCTTGTGGAGTGCAGAGGCTTAAGGAACAGTGATAACCACGTGGAGATGCCTCTCCCAGCTCTTCCATGTGCACCTGTTCCATCCTACCATCCTCATCATCTTATGCTGCTGCCAGCAGCAGAAATGCTTTTCAGAGCTCCTGATTTTTAAGGTCTTCTCCATGGAGAGAGTGATGTGTGTCTAACACAGCACAGCACACCTCGCAAGCCACAGAGAGCTTCAGTACCCAAACAGCAGCACCTCAATTCATAATCTACACATGGCCCTCCGAGATTTATCAGCAGGGACATTTCAAATATGCTTTAAAATGTGCTGAGTCTACTAAGATTGGGCCCCAAGTGCTTTTCTATTGATTCTGCTTGACATTTCCAAATACCACAATTCCAAATTTAATTCACTGGTAATTGGAAAAACTGTAATGCATGTAAATGGACAAGAAGATGTGGGAAGTCCAAAAGGTCAAGCATCAGGAAAGAGTGCCCCCAAGAATTAAATGATGCTTGTTTGTGTTCCTGTCACCCTCTTCCACTTGAATAATCAAAGCTCAAAGTGGGGCAGTTTTCTCAGCAGGATGGAGAAAGAAAACAAATAAAAAAGCACAACTATTCTAAACTGTGGAACAGGTTCAAAATCACTGTTTTAAACTCCATCATTGACCAGAATTCAAATACACCATAGAGATGACTCACTTAATTAGCAGATTATATGAGCAAGTGGGAAACTCTGGGAAGAATTAATTTGATAGTGCTGTCAGCAGAAGAAGATTCTCTTTACCTAGAAATCAGTATTCTGAGATTACCTTTCTGCTACACCACAGTTTCTCCTTGCCAGCCAGTTGAAGGGGAGGCAGTGACAGAGAGAAAATCTTACAGATGTCTAAGTAAGTTCAAACCTCAGTTCCAGCGTGGTGACGGATGGTTGTTGGCTGACGCCAACTGGTGTCTATTCTTTATTCACCTGAGAAAACCAAACTTCTGCTTCAGAGGAACCAAGGGCCTCAGTAACAAGAAATGGTGTGGGCCCACACAGGGGATGCTTGCCCAGCCCTTTGCATAGAGCCCTGAGTTACAGCAAAGCCCGTGGCTCCCTGCAGCATGCTCCAGAACTCACTGTATTGATGGGGAATCAAGCTCTTTTGGGCAAAGACCATTCATGACAAAATCCCTGTATCTCTCCATGTTCCAGAGAACAAAACATGCAGATTTGAGCTGCCAGTCCAACCTGCCTTCCCCAGCACGTGAGGAACCACCGATGCCTTGACAGCCTGGTGCATTTTAGCTCAAGGGTAAGAGCATGATCCAAGTGCAGTGTGCAAAGAAGCATGAGCACAATTTACAGACAGAGTAACACTGATGAAGGACGAGTATGCATTACAACATCCCAAGCAGAGGTTCCTTCGTTCAGCCCACAGCAGTACATGTGAAAATACTTGATAACTCCTTGAAGCAAGGGATATTACACTCTAGACCTTCAGATCATTCAAGGTTTGCAAAAGAAACCACTGACTCTTAAAAGGCTCTTTCCCAGTGTACACTGGTATTTCGAGAGTTAACAAGCTTCAGTGAAAGCATGAGAAGGCAGCAGAACCCAGCCCGAAAGACAAGGGAGGAAGGAAGAAAAGCAACTTTCTAGCCCTTGCAATCACAAACTCCTCCAAAAGGAAGTAAAGACATTCCTAAAATTCTTCAAGGATGAGAAACCAGTTGCCAGCCGAATCAGAAGTCCATTTCTCCAGTCTTTATGCTCTTAATGGCAAATCCCACAGGAGCAATTTTAAGAGCCCCTATTACAATGGAATTTTCTCCCAGGAGGCCACAGCACATCTAGGACTTGTCTCATGTTTACAGAAATGTACCCTTCTCCTTTGGGTCTACCGACAAAAGCTCCTGTCAAATGACCTGAGGAAGGAATGTAGCACAACCCAATACCATCATGCAATTTCCAGTGATTGTTTCTGTTACAATAATGAAAGCCACAGAAGAAATGCCTGGATAACTGTAGTGATTCTCTAAAGACAAGTTATAAAAGAGATGCTTAAGAGATATTACGTAAAGGGGGTGGGGGAAAATAAAGTTGCCTATTAGATTCCATTTTGATTATATGCACTCACCAGCATCCGGATCCCACTTTGAAATACAAATGTTTTTGAGCAGATTGTCCCAGAAAGTTGAAATCCTGCCTGTTTCACAGGTAGGAAGCAACACAATAACTGTCCTCTGAGACAGGTCTTCTCCTTCCCAGTTTTCTCACACCGTAGGAAGACTGAAACACTTTGGACCACAGTGCGCACATGGAATGAAAGAAGAACTTACCTTCCATCCGTGTCCAAGCTTTCTGGATGACATGAGCTCAACAGCTCCACCCCAGAAACTAGGTACATTCCCTTCCAGTTCGACTTTCTATTTAGACACTCGTTCCCATGGTGACCAGGCTCCAATATTACGTAAAACAGCATAAAGTAATATTCTAAGATTCAGTACAGTACTTCCAGACAATTCCCTAACCTTGGATAGGTGGGAATCTCCACAAGCCCCATCTCTGATGCTGCTCCCACTTTATTTAGATGCTGAATGTATGAGAATAAGGAGATGGGGCACTTTCAGGGACACCACAAGTATTTAAAGGGATTTATCACTGGAAATACAATTAGAATCCAAGACAAGAGAAGGCTCCAGGGAGATCTTGCTGCAGTCTTTCAATGTACAAAGGTTTACAGGAAAGACGGAAAAAGGCTTCTTACCGAGCCCTGCAGTGATAGGACAAGGAGCAATGTTTTCATACTGAAAGAGGATAAGCTTAGATTCGATATAAGGAAGAAATTCTTAGCTGTGAGGGTGGTGAGGCACTGCAACAGGTTGCCCAGAGAAGCTGTGGCTGCCCCATCCCTGGAAGTGTGCAAGAGCAGGTTGGATGGGGCTTGGAGCAACATGGTCTAGTGGAAGGTGTCCCTGCCCATGGCAGGGGGATTGGAACGAGATGATCTTTAATGGTCCCTTCCAACCCAAACCATTCTATGATTCTATGATGGAGACAGCTGGGTCTCTGAAAGAAAAAATAACACTATATGGTTGTCAGCCTCAGTCACACAACTGTTGTGGTGACAAGAGGATGTTTGACACCTGGCGACTCTCTTCATGTTGAATGTTACCATCTGTGGACACAACACTGTCCTGGTTCCAGTGGCCACCCTGACTCCACCACAAGGCCATTAACTGCCTAAAGTCCCCTCTGACTTCCCATCATCAGCCTTTTCCTCACCCACTAGGCGGGTCACCTTGTCACAGAGGGAGATCATGTTAGTAAAGAGGACCTGCTCTTCATAAACTCATGCTTGTTGCACCTGATCCTCTGGTTGTCCATGTCACATTATGGCACTCAAGCTGATCCGCTCCCTGCCCTTTCCCAGCACCAACATCAGGCTGAGAGGCCTGTGGGTCCCCAGATCCTTCTTCTTGCCCTTTCTAGAGATAGTGTCACATTTGCTGACTTCCAGTCAACTGGGACCTCCACAGTTAGCCAGGACTGCTGGTATATGACAGAAAGTGGCTTGGTTGATGAATGATAAATGACTGAAAGTGACTCCTCCCTCTACTAACCTGAACATTCAGTGAAGAGACTTTTCCTGATACCAGAGAGCAGATCAGACCTTGGACCTTGACAGAGCAAATCTTTTAAAATCTTGAAGGTACTTTACTTCTTTTTTTTTTCTTCCTCCTCCTCCAGATTTCAGCAAGAGGGCAACCATGGATCAACTTATCCTTTAAACCACCTTGCAAAAAATCTTTCAAATACTACCTCCATAATCTGCAACACGATCATTTTAGGCTGCAGTCAAACCCTTTCCCTTCTCCTCAAAAGCTCCATCAGCAAGATGCAATAATCACTTGTTTTGCTCTGTGCGCGTGAGTTGTAAGGTGAGAGAGGTGCCTGCAGGAACATACACACAGAGGTATGGTAGCTACACAGAGATGAGCAAACTGCAGCCCTGAACACTTCTTCTCACTGCCTCCCCCTGCTCAGATATAGTTGGGGACACAGGCGTGCAAACTACTCCCACTTCTCCAATAAAAAGGTACCGTATGAGACATTACTGTACAACTCTTCTAATTATCAGGAACAGATATGGAAGACATACCACCAATAAATTCCATTATTCACTAAAGAAAGTGAAAAGTTCCCAGGCAACGTGAAAAGTGTGACAGCAGCCAGTTGAGCAATAAAACCACTAAGTTGCCCACTTGCTTTGAACACATGAGCCTCAGAGCTCTTCAGCCAATTTTCCTGAACTTTGGTAAGGTGTTGCAGCCACCTGAGAAGAGCAAACAAAGCTTCTGATAACTTTCTGGAGCGTGCAGGACTACCTACCTGCCTCCACACCAACAAGCAGGTGAACACACCTGCCCCAGGCAAGGCAGCAGCACAGATGGGAATCCCTCCACCTCTGCATCTTTCTTTCTGAGGTTGGAGCAAAAATAAGAGTACAGGAGAGTGTCAGCTCACCACTGCTTGTACACATTTCCCCAGGGTATCATGTCACAGTTCAAGCTTTTCAATATAAATACTTTAGTATAGGATTCACTTTCTTTAATACAATAACCCCAGGAAAACATAACCTATAATTCCAGCTATCCTGGGACCTCTGGCGAGAACTAAGAGATGCACTCTTTCTCATGCTGAACAGCAACTGGAGAATAACACTGCTGATCAACGTCCTCCATCTCTAAGATGGACCCCTGCTTTGCAAGGGTGAGACAACTGATGAGGAGTAAAACAAGTGATGCAGGGTGAAACAAGTGGTAAACAACAGGTAATGAAAGGTGAAATAATCACAGCTGGTGGGATTCAGGTTCAAAGCAAACCTGGAGAAGGCAGTTCCTCACACAAAGGGCTTGAGATGCGGGGAACTCCCTTCTCAGAAGATTCCTCATAATGTTTTAAGAAGAACCACGTACACTTGTTTGTTCTGCTGTTCCTCCCCAAGTGCCTTTTGGGAAAAGATGGAGTCAGGCCGCTGGGCTGGGTGGGCTTTTGTTCTGGCCCAGTCTGACCATCGTCTAGTTCCTATACTAAATATCTTCCATCTAAAAACATAATTTAAAAATAATTCAAATATTGCCCGACACAAGCAACTACTGGCCAACCAAACACAGTTTGTTATTGACTGTGACTCTGCTCTTGATTTCCATCTGACCTATCGAGACAGACTGCATTTCTTTTCATGTTGGGATTTGAGGAACCCAATCCCTCCGACAACTGCCTCAAGCCCAGAAGTACCATTTGGAGCCAACAGCTGCTGAGAGAAGGACACAAAGCCTCCTCCCTGCCAGAGACCCTCCCTGCTCCCCTTGCAACCATTTCCCACTAGACAGAGGTTTTGCACAGGCTTTTCGTCTGTTCATTGGTATTTTCCATCTTAACAAGTTTTTAATGTTTTATGTAGCAAGGATGCCATGCCATTTAAAGAGGGAAGCATGCAGTAGTAATTATTCATTAACAACACATCATAAGTGACCTTTACACTGAAGTAGAGGAAGCCATGTGCCTGCCCGGCTGTATTCTGGAAGGGCCAAGAGCTCCAAAGGGAGTAAATATTTCCATGCAGGATAGCCAGCCTAAGCTGTCTAGAAAAGGTGCCTCATTCTTGAGGGGGAAAAAAGTGCTTAAAATGTCTCAGATTAAGTATCCACAGGTCACTACACAGTTTTGAAAAATCTAAGCAGAAAGGAGTAGTCACCACAGTGCTTGTTGCAAGCCGGCATCTCAGAACCCCCTTTGATTTCAGCATAGTGAGGAACGAACATACTGTCACCCTTGGCATACAAAGGTACATTTCTAGCATGGGATAACTAATGGGGATTAGCCATCTCACTATGAAATATGAACAATACTGGCGTTTCTACCGGAAAGGAGTTCTACAGATTGAATCAAAAGACAGGGCAGACCTACAAGCCTTGCAGCAAGAGCTGGAGCCCTTTGTTTGCAGCAGCTTTTTTAGTGGAAGAGGGACTGCAGGTTTGTTATGCTGATAACAAGCCACACATCCCTAATACAGCAAAAATATAAATCCTGTTTTTTCAGAAGGAGATCATTTATCTCTTTTATTCCTGGAAGAGGATGAGTCCCTTCTTTAGGTTGCCATCTCAGGCATACATGGATGCATGTAGGAAGCAGAGCACCACACAAGCGAGAGGCAGAGCCAAGACACACACACACACACACACACACTCACACACATACACAGAGTCTAGGCACCAGAATCATTTGTGAGCCAAAACTAACGTACATCGCTTTACGCATGATTACATTTTCAAAAGCAAAAAGTGTTAGGAAATATTTTTGAAGACAGTCAGTAATGTTTTGCAAGAATCGCTGACTCAAGCCCTTGATCTGGCCGTTTAGCTGATGACTGGAAAACAGCTCTGCCTATGTTTATTCTTTAGACAAAGTCCAGCTAAAAATGCATCCAGGCTTAAATAATCTATGAAACAATGACCTCAAAACCCCAAATACAACACTGCATTGCATGCAGGTTTCCCAACAGGATAAAGCATTGTCAGGGCTGACACCCAGTTATCCGCTTTCGATGCGCAGTCTACCAACAAGGCATTTTCATCTCTATACCACTCTTGGAAGAAATACACTATTTCATTTCCATTTGCATTTCATTATGGCCCCAAGGGCTTAACATACATCTGGTCCTCACTGCGCCAGTCTCCTCCCAAACAGCATATTGCCTAAAGATGGTGAGACAAAAGATGCACTGTGTTTTAAGGAGCCTCACGCATCGGCTCTGGGCTGGAACAGAGAGCACAGCATCCCGCATCCTGGCCCCGTGAAGCATCCTCGTTTTACTTTGCAGCTCTCCATGCCAACGCTGCTTTACAAACAGCAGCAAATGTCGCTATCCCAGTTATCACAGGTGGGGAGAGCGGGAGGAGGAGGCACAGCTCCAAGCCCAAGGTTATACATCAGGTCAGGAATGAGCCACCAGGAATATCTGACTCATCTATGTCAGAAGATCCCAAACTTTCCGTGTTACCTAACCAACAAAAGCTTAACATAAGACACTATAACTGGCCTGCTGAGCACAGCTTGGGAACTACAGCTCTCACACAGATGCTTGGGGCTTTTTATACATCACCTTGCTGTAAGTGCCCCACTCTCCCCATACAGACCAACCCAGCAGTGGTTTTGCTCCTATTATGCATGTCACCTTCAGCGGGAGAGGACTTCATATATCTTTAAGACATTCACACATTTGTACAGTATTATTATCTTGGATCTGTAAGCTCTTCCAGATAGCAAAATCCTGCTTTTTTCCAGACTGAGAAGTATTTTTATTCACGCTTTTGGTATCTCCCACCCCAATGCTGGCCCTAACTCCTCTGGCACACCCACCATCCTGAGGCTGAGCACAGGCAGAGATGATAAATGAGACCAAGTCATTGTGGCTGATTAACCCTCTCTCCTCCTCGAGGTGCTTGGGTTGGTCACAACGATTTTGCTCGTGCCATCCCAGGGATGTTGGGGCATGGGAGATGGTCCCTCCTGCCCAGCGCAGGGTCAGCACCTGGCTACTGGTGAGCAGAGAACTGCAGACAGGAGGATCCTCAGACCCAATTTAAAATCATCTTAAAATAGGGCGCTGCCTCTCAATCGAGCCAGCAGCACAAGCCTTGCCAAGATGCTCGAGCTTTTAGCCGCTCACTTTTCACATCGGTGTGTTTACTCATTCCCAGCCACCCTCACGTCCCAGCCCATCCCCAGCCTCCTCCACCAAGCTGCTGTGCATCCTTTTGACAAAGGTATCTTTAGCAAGGGCTCGGTGACATGCAGTAAAACACACTTATCTCTCCATCTATAAAATAAATATATAATTTCTGAAGCAAGGACACATATCAAAGAGCACAGGATGCAGCGCAGTGACTCATGCAGCCAGCAAAGTAGAAACTTGGCTGCATCCATGCCCGCACAGGGCATTCTGCAGCTCTTCCTATAATTAGTCCTTCAAACGCTAGAGGGGAAAGGAACAAATTCAAAGAGGTTTCACTTCCCAATTATTCACATATTTCCAAATCAAATGGTTGTCTGTCAGAGAGCAACATGCCATTGCCCTAGGATATCAAAATGCAAACTGAAAAGTCTCTCCAGGAACAGGATTTGCTTTCATTACATTTATATCACCTAATTCATTTTAAGATTATATATAATTAGTCTCTCCCTCCCTTCCCCACCCCAATCCAATATACTCTCCCAAGCAATTTCAGAACATGCCACACATGCCAATGGCACTTCTTCTAAGGCAGCAATCTCTTGCCTTTCAAACAATATATGGAATTTTAATTTCCTTTTTTAGCATTTTCTTTCTTTCAGTTGCCAAATCTTTTGGGTGTGCATCGATACCAATCTGCTTCCATAATATTTTTATTTTAATTTTTTTATTTTTGAAGCAAACACCTCTGAGGAACTCTTTATCTTTACTTTTCATTTGCCTTCTGACTGCCTGAGACTTCAGTCTGCCATCCCGACTGTTTTGCAGCCGTCTTCTATCACCATTGGACTCTGTGTGCTATCTTCATTTGAATGTTTCCATTTTCATTTTAACTCCTCCTGATTCCAGCAGGTAAACCTGCTGTAAGATTTAATTGAGAGAAAACCAAAGTGCCCGGATCACCTTCCCCACTATTACAGCATCATTCCCAGTGAGGATGCAATTTTCTTGAATCACTGAATGGGTTGGAAGGGACCTTAAAGATCATCTCATTCCAACCCCCTGCCATGGACAGGGACACCTTCCAATAGACCAGGTTGCTCAGAGCTTCGTCCAGCGGGGCCTCAAACACTTCCAGGCACAGGAACTAGAAAAAATGAGCCCTGCATCCTCTAAAACACTCCCTGAAAACACATGAGGAGACTCCCAAAATGGGTAAGCATCTTCTGACCAGCTGTGAGTATACAGGACTTATTTCATTATTGTTAATTTTTTAACAGGGAAGCAGGATTATCTTTCTCCATGAGGGAGAGATGGCATTTGCTGCTGCTTCCTGCTCTGCTCCACCCTTCTGATGAGATTTCGCTGAATTTAGGGGAAAAAAATCACATTAATCATCAACCATCTGAGCACAGATGATGATGGGGCTAGATGAAAAGTATGCCATTTCTACCAGAGGTGAAACAGCACATTATCAAACACAAGGAATATGCCTGGTGTGTCACCATTGCCATCCCAACCCACCAGGAGGGTTTAACTAAGATGAAATCAAGTGTTCCCCTACAGCAAGAAGATGCCACAGGGGTGTGATGAGTCTCGACTCATGAGTCCAGGATCCCACAGCATTTCACTGCTTTGCTGCCACCACCTGCACCTTCAGCTGCAGCCCTCCAGCTGTCCTCCTCACCCTTCTGAAGCAATGGATTTTTTGGATTTTTAAGCAACAAAACAGAGAAATGAGTTTTTAGAGCTTCTTCCAATTTGCAAAAAACCCCCAATTTATTAAAAAAAAACCCCCACAACCAAAAGCAAAGGGGCATTTCAACTAATTCCCACAAGTGCCCACAACCCCAGGCAGATGGTGCTTGAATTGATGCTGTTTAGCACCAGGGCTCTGAGCATCTCTGAATGACCAGAGCTCTTAACTTGGTTAATTCACAGCCCTGAAGGTTATTCCAGGGTGAAGATGGGCTTGTTTTACACAACATAAACCTGGTGAAGGCAACCTCAAAGCAAGGAGCAGGGCTGTGCTGAAATAGGGACCAGCACTAGTGGGCTGGGTTGTCTGGAAGCAGAAAAGTATCCCCCATGAAAACAGAAGGAAAGAAAGAAAATAGAAGACTAAAAAAAAAGGAAGAAAAAACCCATTATTTAACTATATCCGGAGAAAACGTGGCATCCTGCTTCCAACCAGAGGACCCAGGTGCCTGACCCCTCCATCCTGCCCAGCAACAACCGTGCTGGGTGCAAGGACACCAGCACCAGCGCCAAGCAACCCTCCTGGGATCACCGGCACAACGCCAGCAGGGCAGGCAGGGAGAGGATGAGGAGGCAGCCTGGCATGGAAACTTCTGCTGCTGCACAAGCACCCTGAATGCAGCTCAACCCCTGTGAGCTGGGAACTTCTCTCCCTACCCCAAAATCTGTCCAAAGGGGTCAGGGAGGAGCATTTCTGGTTTGGCATGTCCAGAGCCGCATGTGCAGGCGAGCACTGAGAGGGCGTGGGGGATGATGGAGGGGTGAAGGAGCCCATCTTAGGCACATTAAAAGGGGAAGATACAGTGACGACTTACACCCACCACGGGTTTCTGCATTTTTCTTTTAGCCTAATGAGATTCCAGAACCACTTTGAAAAATTCCCCATCTCCTCACACGACCCTCGGCTCTTGCAGAGCTGCCTGTGACAGACCTGGCTAACTCAGAGCAGGCCTCGTGCCAGCACCCCATAAAATGCTGCTTTGCAAGGAATTTTGATTAATCTTACTGCTTTTAAGACACTGATCAAGATCAGGAGCACTGGCTCCATTTCTGTTTTTCTCAAGTGCTTTTACTTCTTATTCTCCCACACTAAAACCACTTGTACCTCTCGCTGCAGTTCCCCAGTAACTCCCAGCAGCTTATTTCCAGCTATACTAAGGTTTTTTACAAGCTACACAGCCTTCAACTGGGAAGCAAACATGCTGTTATCCCTCTCTCCTGGCTGATCCTCAGGTATGACTGACATATCAGCTGCAAGGGATTTTCCACATCATGGGTTCCCTCTTACAACTGCAGCAGCCGACTGCTGCCTGCAATCACTTTGCAGCTTTGTGTGCACACCGAGGCATTCCAGCAGAGCTGTTCAGGCTCCTGTTACTCCTCAATACCCACAGGTGAGCATGTTTATCCTGGAATAATATTTTGTTTCAATTCAGCCTCGTGGATATATTGCAATGAAATAAAACAGATTAAAAATCAATCTCCACCCCAAGATTAGGAATATCTAGATGGATGCAGCCATTTAGGAGCAGCTATTTCCCATTAAATTCATATTGTGTTTTAATTTCAGTGGCACATCTGACCACATCTCTAGCAGCCACTTCTTAATAAAAGCTACAGCGCTCAAAAGCAGGGAAGCTATTGAGTTCCTGCAAAGAGTTTCTCCATTCAAGAACTAGTAACACTTTAAACCGGGTAGGCAAACACGGGGTGTGCTGAGCAAGAGCATTACAACAGCAGTCCAAAGAGCTCTGCCCAACACAGCATCCAAGGAGATGTTGGCAGCAGCACGAGGCAGGTTTGTGTCACTGGAGAAAAGCCTCACGTGGATGTGATTTCACCGGTCAAGGATGGGGCAACCAGAGACTCAAAGTCACTCGGGGGCTGGAAGAGCACAGTGCTCACAAGAGGGACACCTTCCCCACCGCAACCAGTGTTTTAGTGCCAAGACTTGCTGGTTGCAGCCAAATTCCCCCATATTCCTGCCCTGTCCCCTTCTCTAGGGCGTCCTCTTGCTCATCAAGTAGGAGAGTCTGCAAGCCAGAAAGCCTCTGCCTTGAGTTCATCTGTACTGGAAACCTCCCATGCAGCTCCAGAGATGCCCTCCATGTCTTCCTGTGCCAAAGTTGCACTGGATCGGGGTCTTCACTTCTAACAACCATTACTATAAAGGCAAGACTTGCCAAGAGCTGCTGCAGGACAGAAGCTAAAAGTCTTCAGGAATGCTGACTATTTGCTCTCCACAAAATCTTTGTTTCAAAGAGCTTCAGACAGAAAGATCAAAGCACATGTGGAAGTCCCCACAGACTTCAGCAACTCCAGGAGGGGCTTCCAAGTGCCTCAGCAGATATTTCCCTTGGATTCTGGAAGTAGGGCTGAGTCAATACTATGAGCTTTTGGGAAATCCCTCCTTGTAAACCATCCGCCTAAGGGATGGCAAGCACAGAGCTCATCACAGCAGTGCTAGAAAGCCAGCAACTCTTTCTCATGCATTTTAACACACAGGGAAGCCCAATGAATCTGCAAGATGTTTTCTGGGGCACAACAGGAATCCCAAACTCAGGGCATCCTCAGTAGGAGATTAAGGAATGACAAATTATTTTTTAGAGGGATCGTCTGCATCAGCCAGATGTGCCTTCCAGGTATTTTATCTCATCTCATTATCCTAAAATGGAAGATTTCTTCATTATCCTAGGATGAAAGATTTCTATCTCCCAATTCTTATTTCCATCTTCCACTTACAGACGAAGGACACAACTTCTCCATGGTTTCTCTTGGAGGCAAACAAACTTCTCATCCTGGACTAGCAGGAGAGCTCAAGCAGATGGCTTTCAACTCAAACATCAGTTTGGATATTAGGTTTCTTGGTCCCATTCCTTCAGCAGAGCTTTCTGTCAGTAGCAACAGCCTCTGCCCCATCCTGGGTATCCCTGCAGGATTTGGAACTGATATACTCAGCATCATTTTGCTCTTCAGCCAACAGTGCTGATTCCAACTCTACTGACTGCTAAGCAATCTCAAAGGCTTAAGTAGACTCTTATCTCAGAACAGATTTTAAGCACATAGTACAAAAAGGACAGGTTACGGGTATCAGAAGATCAAGTTCCTCTGTCCATGATATGTAAAAGGTTAAATTAGTGCACCACAGTCCTCTTCAACAACCTTAACACCTACAAAATCTCAAGCCTATTGCACTAAGCTTCTGCTGGGTGATGCCTTTTGTCACTTTAATGCTTCCCTGAATGGTCAGCCTGTGGCTGGATATCACACAGCATCTTCCAAGCACACAAATGCATCATAAATCTCTCCAGCTCTGTTTGACCCGGGCATGGAGTAAGTTTCACTGGTTGCAGTTTAGTCCTGTTTGTAAAATGTGGTTGTCGGGAAGGGGGTGCGGAATACGCATCCTGCCCTCCAAAAATGAGATATTTTGGAAAGTAAAGCGCATGACTCAAATAGAAACTAGTTTCACTTAATCATGAAGCATTTCTCCCAGCTGGCCTTATAAAATGGCATGGTTAATCCAGCCTCATTGCAAGTGGATGTTTTTTGATAATGCATCAGGTGCAAACTAGTAATTTCCTGATGAGGCTGAATTAGGAGAGGCTGTGGCAAAGGCAGCTCCAGCACAGCAGACCAGGATTTCTCACCAGAGTATTCCCCTCTAGGGAAGAGGGACACGTGTCACAGGTTTTCCACATGGGTATTTCACGGGGTAAAGATCATTCCTGGCCCGTTACGAGGGGACAAGCAGACCATGACCTGCTTCTTTGGAGCCATCGCTCACGCAAGCGGGATTTCCCACGGCTGCCTCGTGCAGCACAGACCCAAGCCCAGCTCTGCCCTTTCCCTTGACTAAACCACATCCCACACGTACGAGTAAACAAGGTAAGAGAATGGAACAAAAAAGGGAGATGAATAGGTGAGTAATTATATGCCTTTTATGTATTAAATGTATTTTTCTCAACCAAAACAAACCACCTCCGTCGCTAGTGGCAGGTAGGGACGAGTATGTGCTTTACATTCCCCACTGAACAATTGCTCTGTTTCAAGAGGATGAGAGATTCAGAAGGTGAAAGAGCTACGGTCCTCATGAAAGAGATACTGTCCTTGAAGCAGCGATGTGTGCCCACGAGAGAATACCTGCCTTAAGAGATACTGTAACAGTGGGAACATGCAGTGATATAACAGTACTTCCATGATGGGATGGAGCCCTACCTGGGATGACACGTCTGTAACTAGCACGAGGCAGAGATTTTCATACCAATTTAAGTAGTCAGAAGCAAGCCTCTGTTTGAAGGATTTCCCCCTAAAAGCAAAAAATCTGCCAGGTTTCTGACTGCCTTTAATTAATGCAGCATCTCTGTTCCAATGCCAGACTGCTTTTCCTCTACCCTAACAAAAAACAGACTTTTTGTTGTTAACATTCAAACATTCATGACCATGAGCATCCATTCTCCATTTCATTTATAGTATAGTTAAATTGAGAGTCACTGGACAAACAAAATTAGCAGCCTAGTGCTCAAAGCATGGCTAATCTTCCTGTATATTATGAAATACAGATAGATCATTCACATGGAGTTATTTTAAAGACAATCTCCTTCACCTTCCACTTTTTTTTTTTCTGGAATTTAATCCGTGTGGTAGGTACTATTACAAACAACATGTCACATTCAGCAATCAATGGCTGGATGATGCTTTAGGTCACCCTCTGTTGCTAACACAGCTGGCTAAGTTTGCCCATCCCAGCTGCAGCAGGACCATATGGCAGATATACCTCTCTGAGGGGTCACAAGTGCAGGGTATATATCCCAAAACATAAACCAAAGAAGAGAGAGATTTCCACTGTTTTTTCCTTCTACTGATAATTTTCACCCTTTTTGTTGCTGTTTTTTAATAGGATGGTGTCAATGTAAAGCGCCAACACTCATCTTATGCTTAATAACAGCTTCAGCACGTTAAGTAACACAGACTAAGCCACAGCAACCATGGGAGGATTTAATGCAATGGCAGCTCATATATATCCATACGAGGGCCAAAATAAGCCCAAATAGAAGCAGCACATCTGCTCCTACCATCCTCAGTGTATTCTTCAAACAATGGGAAGAAAAGCCTGGAGAAGCACTGACCCTCGCTTCATTCAGAGAGTGCCCCTGCTCAATTCATGAAAGTTTGCCTTTCCTTTTCAACTGAAAAGACCAGAAGAATACTCGGGAAACCAAAAGATTGCTTGGGAAAAAAAAAAATCATTTTTACTGCAGGAGGTGTCAAAACCATCAAACCCTATAAACTTTTCTTAAAAGATTTATGGCAAACTAGTGTGCTGGGGATTTAATTTCTTTCTTTCTGGGTTTTTAGAGGGGAAAGGAAATATAGTTTTTTAATCAATCCCTCCACAAAGAGATTTACAACGCTAATGTGCTGAAGCATAAACTGATACAGTGACAAACCCCCTTTCTCCTTAAATGTGCTAATAAGGTTGATCCTTTCACCAAAGCTTTGTTCTTGGGAGGTTTCTGGAATGAGTTCACTTCTTTCACTGGCACAGAGCCCTGCTCATGTGGAAATCATTGGGCTGAATACATTTGCTGCTTCATCTGGCCCTCAGCATCAAGTCTCAGTTGGGATTTGGGGTGGTGTGCGAATGACTGGATAGCAATGCAGGAAAAAAAAAAGGGAAAAAAGAAAAAAAGGGAGGGAAAAATGGAAAAAAAAAAAAGGGAGGGTTCCTTTTACAATGCAAAGTGAGGCATCCTTTAAAATGATCTGTCTGGGAGTGGGAGCAGCTAGCACAGGGCATGCCAGTCCTGGAGTGCAGCATCCACCTGCAGTGTCAATACAGCTGGCCAGGAATCCCCATCCCACACCACCCATCTATGGAGGCAGCAATAACCCCACACTACAGGTTTGAGAACGGAAACACTAAACTGAAATCACCTGCAGGGGTAAGAGGCCCTAAAGCAGAAGGTTAAGCCAAATGTAAGAAGCCCCACCCCACTGAGAGGCATGAGGGAGCGGTTTGGCTTTTCAAAAGCAGTGAACTGATCAAAGGTGTGCACAGTCAGAGGAAGGCAGTCGATTTCCAGGGTCAATATCCATTTTGCCCAATTAACACAGCAAACCGGGCGCCTGTCTTGATGAGGGCTTGGCGTTAGGGACTGCAAAAAGTTAGGCTGAGACACTGCTCCTCACCTTCCATCTCTGTGCAGCAGCAGATTGTCACACTGATGAGCAACCTCAGATGCTCCATCCTGCAGTTACCAAAGCTCAACCCACCCCAGTAACCCCCAGGTTTTCTGCTTTTGCAGGTAACTGCAAACAAAGCCAACAGCCTCCTCCGACCCACGTTGCAAACAGCTGCCAAGAAGTCCTAGTCCATGTCCATCAGTGGACACTAAAGGTCAGCGAGGACTTTGGCTCTTCTAACGCCCCACAACTGCCACAGCATCACTTTGAAGACACATGAAGTTTAAAAACAAACAAAATCCCTGCGACTCAACAGCTGCTCTCCCTCATCGGGGCTGTGGCCAAGGAAGCATTCCTCCCGCAATATTTTTAGCTGAACACGTGCTACGTTTATTTCTTGAAGACGAGAAATCTCCTCAAGGCTGTGGCCATGAACACATGTGAGAGGACATTTAACTCTTTCCCACTAAAAAGTCTGTGAGACAAATATGAGGATAAATGTCCCTGCTGACATTTTATAGGAAGACAGGGATTTTCTTAACATCCTGCATGTTTCAAAACAATTTCCTTCCCCCCTGAACCAAGAGGCACTTCCAAATCCCTTTTACTCATCTGAGTGCCCAATGACTTGTTCATACCTCTGTCCTGAGGAGGAAAATGTATATTAAACAGTACTTTCCAGGGACTTCACAATTGGGATCATTGCCATATGAGCAGGGCTCATACAAACACCAAGCCCTGCTACAGATTTATCATATGCATGAACCTGTGATTGCTCCCAGCCCAAGGTGCCTGAAAATCTTTCCAGTGTTGAAAATTAAGCTGCCCAGGGATGGAGAATGGAGGCTCCACACCAGCCAGCCCACTGTTCCCTCCTAGTTGCTGTATGCTGCAGGACGTGGTCCTTGGGAAGAGACTGAATCCCATTTAAAGCCACCTCCCCAGCCAGACTCCTCCATCCCAGCTGGCCACTGTGCCCTATGGGCCACCCTGTACTCGCTGCTGACTGCTGGTTAGAGCAGTATTTATGGCAGAGGTCTTTCTCCAGAAAATAAACATAAACGACTTAATAGCACAAACACAGGCTGGACACGCAAGACAGAGTATAAATAACCTGCTTACCCTTAAAACCTTTTTCCAGCTCACCTATGCCAAGCGTTTGTGCAGAATCCCCGTCTCAAATTAGAAACCAAATGTATTTTGAACGGGAGCTGACACTGAGTGTCCCCCGCCTCCGGGCGAGCAAACGGGCCACGCCGGCGCCACTGACAAGCAAAGGAGCCGGTTTCTTGCAGCTCATGATTTCACCTACCCAGCGGGAAGATACTGCAGGGGAACGGTAAAGAATAAAATACAGATGAATGGAGAGTATGCTATTTAGACATGCCTTCTCCTTCATTTTAAACAGGACCTAAGAGCAGCCTGGAAAGGCAAACCCCAGCCTAAGGTGCTGCGATCCACGGAAGCAGCAGTGTCAACCTGCTGCCAGCACTCAGGTAAGCTGGCCAAGAGGGATTTTAGACCTGGCCCCAAAGCCAGTGGTGTGCGTGCCAACTGCCTCTCAAGCGTATTGTGAGTTCAGATGTAACCAAGGCTCTTAAGGACAGGAGTTCCGCTAATCTGAGCTCACCTCACCCAGTGCACCCTACTGAACTCGAGACACAGACTCGGAGGCACCACAGTGCAAGCCCCACGCTCACCCCTCAGCAGGGTTTCAGTTTTTAAATTGGTCTGTTTCTTCTGTTTGAAGCTCAGAGCAGCAGCCTCTGGCCAGATGTTACAGAAAGAACAGTTCATGGAGCGCAGCCGGAGCCCTGCAGCACCCCACCTTCTCCTCACATGGCTGTTTGGCTGTGAAACATGGTCCCTGCTCAGCTGAGCCAGGGACAGCTCACCCATGAGATGGCACCAAGTACCATCACTGCTCTTGGCACAGCCAGCTCAGCTCAGCCCCTTCTTGCCATGTCCCAGGGTGATGGGGACGACAAGCCAGGAGAGCTGACAGAGAGGAAGCTCATCCCAACATGCCTGAATTTTCACCCACCTCTGGTAGCAAAAGTGGAAGGCCAAACTCAATGTATACAAGCTGAAGTTCTGTTTACTTATGCAATAGGAGATGAAGGGGGCAAGATTATCACAAGATAATCACTCCCTTGATTAATTATAAAGCAAAGCCAGCTGCTTCCGACTCCTGCATGGTGCCGGCTGCTTCCCAAGGAACCCGCCAGCACAGGAAAGTTTCAATGGCTTTCCTCCTCAACTGTTTAATTCTGAACTTAAGAAAATAATCACACTACAAACGGTCCCGCATCCATCTCCCAAAAGTGCTCGCTGCTTAAACTGAACGGATTGCTGCTTAAACATGAAAAAAAGCACCCAGTCATACAAAAAACACTCATTCAAGATTCATCTGTGCTCAATTAAAGAACAGAGGAGCAGCTGATGAAAACATTTACAAGCTATTATTAAATTTTACAAGGTGGGGAAGCCAAGAGGAATCCAGATATTCAAATTTTTGCCAGGATTGATTTTTTTTGTTCCACATGCACAAATAAAAAAAGCAGTTGTAGAAGGTTGTTTTGCCTCAACAGAATTGGTAAGTGCAGCTATCAATAACCATTGCAATAAATAAAACATATGCAGTGAAGAAAATACCTGCATAATCATAAATTCGATGAAAGTCATCTTTCCTGGTACAGGGTGTACTAAGCACTAGGTACATGGCCTACCCCTAATTATTCAAATAGCAAAGTACTCCAGGACTCCTAGTCCAGGGGGGCAAACGGGAATGACAATTGTAAGAGCAATGAAAATGGGGACAACACAGATGGTCATCGTCCCCACCTCCCACAAAATGTTTATGAGTGGAGAAACCACTGAACTTGCTGCGTTCCTTCCTAGGGAGGGAGAATTGGCAATCCCCCAAAAGCAATCCCAGAAGGAGCAAATCCCCATTTGTCTCATTCCTCGGCACAACCCTCAGGGACCAGCCATGATGCTGATGGGCAGCATGTCATGGGGCTGACTGCATGTCCCCCAACTCACTGGGGTCCTGCTGGGCACCACTGCTGCCCCTCAAGCCTTTGGGGGAGAAAAGCTGCTGGAGGGGACAACTCCAGCAGACTGTCATGACCATGAATTCACCCAGGAGGCTACATGACACTTGTATGAAAGGGAACCTGCGCTGTGGAGCTGCTGCAGCAGGGATCAGGTGAGAGCCATGCGAGCATCCCTGCTCGTGTTTCCCTAGCAACTCCAGCTCCTGCCTCCCCTTACACATTCCCTTCCTCTCCTCAAAGTAGGCCAAGACACCCTCCATCGCTCAGCCACACAAACCACAATTAGTGGAGCTCAGTGAGCCCTTTGTCCATTTAATACAAATTTTGATGGAGGATGCATTGGCATTAAATCCTGTCTCTGCACGTGCACTCAACCACCCCTACAAACACAGCAGGAACCCGTTTGGAGAAAGGGTATCTCAGCATCCCACCCAAACCCTCTCAGCACTCCATAAAAAAAACAAGAATGAAGACAAAGAACCAAACTTCAGCACTTGCTGGCAAACTTGGATGTGCCTGGGCAGATATCACCTAGAACCACCAATCATGGAAGGGGTCCAACATCCTTTGGAAAACCAGCTCTCAGGCTCAGACATGCTCAGATACTGAGGTGCTTAAGTATTATTTTTTTATGGCTGAGGTCTACAACAACATCTTCCCATGCTGGAGAACAAAGTGCACCCAAGGCGGGCTCACCATGCCCCTTACTCTCACAAAACACCAACACTTTACCAGTTAAAGCGTCTCCTGCCACTGCTTTTGTGTCTCTCCCTGTCATAAAAATGACACTTGGAGTTCAGGCATGAATGCCCAAACTCAATTGTGGGCATTTATCAGGCTCTATCCATTCAAACCTATCCCACAACAGAGGAATTTGCTCAAAAAGCAGCTATTTAATCACCGAACATGCTTTCCCCAGCATTGTGACTGTCCCATCCCTGACTGACGGATCTACAGCAACAAAAGCTCAAATCAGGCACAGTGATATCAGTGAAAAAAATATCAGGTAGGTGGATGTTCTCACCCAAAATACTTCTGTCTGTACAACAAGGGTTACTGGATATAGTTTTGGAATATATTTGGTCCTGTAGGAAAACACTGAGCTGTTTATTTACTCGTGTCACAGGTGTAGCTGAGAAAAGCTGGAGGTTTGTGTTAAATTTTTTAGACAAATTCTCAGGGAGATTGACAGTTCAGGACTTAATCTTCCCCTATCCAAGGCAGCACATAAGCCCATTTAAACTGAGACTAAAAGATGTTCAAGCTTTTAAGCTTTGTGGAAGAAACCTGGGCTAGTAGAAGGTGTCTCTTGTCCATGGCAGGGGTGCTGGAAGTAGATGATCTTTAAGGTCCCTTCCAACGCAACCCATTCTATGATTCTATGAAGGCACACACTTGAAAAAAGAAACAGAGCAAGAAATGCCACAGGGGAGAGCAGGCAGTCATTCTCATCAGAAGACATACCAGATTGCAACTAAATCTCAATCCACACCACAGGAACCCATCTTCATCCCCACTGAAGCCAAGACCAATTCTTGATCCCATGGATTAAAAGGAAAAAACTTTCCCCCCAAAGCCCATCTCCCAGATAAATTAATTGATCTCTGGTTATTTCTTCTGCCTTTACAAAAATGTAGAAAGACGGGATCTAGCTAAATCATTTTGATTAGCTGGCATTAGAGGAAAGCCCGCTGAAATGCTGGGCCATTCAGTGCTGGGTGCACACGTGCTTTGCCAACCAAAAAGCCCTGAGACGTGCTCAACAACACACCCTTGAAACTCAGGTGTTTTAGGCTAAACCACACACATGGACAGAAAGAGAAAGCACTCCTGTAGTGGAGGAGAGGCTGACAATGAGGGACCTTCGAGTGTTGCTTCTCAGATTATCTCCTCAACTGCACAAAAACCATTACAGCCAGAGATGAAGTCAAAACACTATTAATAAAAAAATGCAGAAAAAAGCAGCAACTGTGGAAGTGTGCAGGACTGCAACCAGTGCCAGGAAGCCCGATCAGCCAGGGGTTTGC
Organism: Cephalopterus ornatus; assembly: GCA_013396775.1. Classification (NCBI taxonomy): domain Eukaryota; kingdom Metazoa; phylum Chordata; class Aves; order Passeriformes; family Cotingidae; genus Cephalopterus; species Cephalopterus ornatus. Next base: position 395,261 of record VZRE01010645.1, read on the forward strand.
TGAACAGGTCACTGAGGGCTGACCCACAGAGCAGTGGCTCCTGCAGCTCCCTGTGGCAGCTGGGCTTTGCACCCCAGAACCCCAAAAAGTCCAGATGGGTGAAAACATCTGGCCAAGATGATGACAGAGCACAACTCTCTCAACCGAGCAGCCTTTTCCTGAGATGGCTGTAAAAACACACGTGGCCTTCAAAATCTCCATCCACTGAGATAGCACCAATGTCAAAATGTTGAGCAGGAACAGAGCAGGCAGATGCAGCACCACTGCCTAACATCTCCTTCAGGAGACACTTGGGATAAGAGTAGCTCATGGAAAGAAAGTCCAAGCTATGGGAAACGATCTAAACAATTTTCTTGAAAAATAGTTAAAACCTGGAACACTTATTTTCATCTGGATATAGAAACATGGAGGATGAACAACTGTGTCCTTAAGTGTTAGAAAAGCTGAGCATCATAGAAAGATCTGCTACACTTCATCTACACATGTCCTCCCCCAATAGGCTGCCTAACATCTGGTTAATGTCATTAAAAACAACCAATTGAGAGCGTTCAGACAACATGCTTTAGTCCATCTCTTTCAGCAAAGGCCTTAACCATGACATCAAGACAATAGAAATTAATATACGCTGGGTCTAAACAAGAATCACAAGATGTGCTCCACTGAACAGGGACCAAAACTGGGATATAGGATGTCTTCAATCAAAATTTCATGTTCCTAGAGTGAATTGAGCATTTTCAATAGTGGAAAAATTGAATAGAGAGGGAAGTTTTGCTTTGGAAACATCAACCTACTCAACTCTGTGGTGAGGGACTCCGCTGCAGACACTGAAACGTGGAGACTGCAACTCCAGATGCAACAGGATGACAGGCAAAATGTATTTAAATTGAATTAAAACACTAATGTACCATCAATAGCACTGGCAGTGAATATATGTTTATTTTATATTCACATATTGTATTTATGTGTGCATTGTGTATATGTGATATTTTAAAAATTCAATAGTAAACCTTTCACTGGCCACAAATCTCTTATTTTTTTTTTCTTCCACAAAAATGAAGCATTGCCTGGGTTAACTGGCCACAAATCTCTGCAAATTTTTTTTATTCTTCTTCCCCAAGAATGAAGGATGGTGCAGGTTTGGAGATGAGCACCGTGGATCCAGCACGGCTCCATCACACATGAATCCTCTTCATGCCAGGGAACATTTTGCATCAACCTCGTCAGGGTATATAGGAATATAATTAATAAGGTGACATATCCCACATAAATAACTTATGAGAAGCCTGTCACTTGGAGGAGAGATGGTAGCCGAAAGGTATTCTAATTCACTCTAATAATGGATCGGAGAGAAAATATAAACACCTGGATGAAGCATCCATCTTTGCACTGTCAAATATCCTTGGCTAAGAGGAATCTGTGCATCTGCCTGGCAAATATCCTTTTGTTTTCCTTTCTCCCCCCTCAGCCCTTCTTGGGGGTGAAGGGTGGCATTTGGGAAGTGCTGTAGTTTCAAGGTAGCATGAAAATGATTGAAGGCAGAACTTCTGGGCAAGATGGGCTTTCTAATAACAAATGCCCTGCAATGAGTTGCAGGTATTCTTGTGCACCAAGGGTGTCTCTATACCACAGCCAAAACCAGGTGAGATGCCAACTGCTGGCCAGGTAAAGGAGAAGAACTTATGAGGAACTTCCAGGAGCTGCAAATTAGCTATTGAAAGGCAGAAAAATCTATAAATCACTCCACTCCTCCAAATTAGTGCAATGGCTTTTGAGCACAGTAATCTGACAAACTCCTGAAACCAGAATTTTACTCCTTTAAATATTCCCAGTAGTTGATTTCGAAGTCACTTAGTTTATACTGTAACTGGCATCAGGGGCATCCCCTTAGAATCACAGGATTATTCAGGTTGGAAAGACCACTGAGTCCAACCATTAATCCAGCACTGCCAGGTCCACCACACAATGTCCCTAAGCACCGCATACACACGTTCCTTCTCCTTTTCTATCTGTGCTAAAAGTGCGGAGCTTCTCCACGTCTTTCCTTTCTCCCTGCAACCTTCTGCCTTGGAGCTGCCACCACGAAGCCACCGAAGCCGCCAACCACTCCAAAACACCCCAACCCCTGGGTTATTACACCCCTCTCCTGCCCTCATGATAAAGCCAACTTCTTCTGTTACTTTACAGCTGAGAGCTGGTGGAGAGGACAAGGAGAAACCACCACAAGGTCCACCAGCACATCGCTCCTATCACCCCTTATGAAAGAGCACGGAGCGCTTCAGGCGATGTACTAAATCTGGAGCTATTATTTGCAACAGCTCCAGATTATTTGCTATTTTATAACGACAGAGCACGGGACACCCTGGCATCAGTCCCACTCTTTGAGCATAACTAACCTCCAAGACTGCTCAGACTGTCAGGAGGCTGATTACATGAAATAAAACACTGCATTTGACTATTAATTAATATTGACTTCACTGCTTAACCCCCGAACATGTAGAAATTTATAGGATCGCTCTCCAGGTTTATTAGGGCGCTATTAATAATCTGAGGAGTATTTGGAGTCAGTCACCTTAAGGAACTCAAAAGAGCTCCTTGGTATGATGCATAGACATCATCTCAGGCTACTTTTGGCTTGGAAAAGCATTTGGCTAATTTTCAATTTGTCAAGTGAGCCCCTGACAAGTTGGTAATGCATAACAGAGTAGATCTTCAGGAATCTCCAGCAAGCTTTTTCTCAGCCGCGGCCGGCCACAACAGCGTGGCACAGGGATATTATAACAAGCAAGATAATAACCAGATGGAGCAGAGCAATCATCTAGGCTATTTTGGTAGATCCACTGCAGATGAACACGATACAAAAGCCAATTAACTCCAATATATCTGACATGTAAAATAGTTTCACACTGAAACTCTGGGGGTTTTTTTCTTTCCACATTTTTCCTCAGATGCTGGGCCTTCTTAATATACGACAGCCTGAATTTTTACAGCAAACATAAAACTAGCCTTTAAAAAAAAAAAATTCAAAGGAAGCATTCAAGTATGGAATATTTTCAGTCCATAGAAAAGGGGAAAAAATTAACAACTTTTGTTATAAACTTGGGTTTCTGAAAAACCCTAAAAAAAACCCCACAATACAAAACCACAACCCACCTCACTATTTTCAAGCTTTTACTTGAAAACTAGAAACAATCTTAGCTTCTTACATGTATCACATATGAAATTGTTAAGGACTGTATTTTTGGGTAGTTTGTTCAGTAACAGGGAGGAGCCTTATGACAAAATCTCCAGAAGTCTTACTTCTAAGCCATTAACGTTCTTTACAAAACCCAACACGGTTTTTAGAAAGACCAAATCTGTGAATATGGATCTCTAAACATTACAAAGGGTAAATTTAGTCAGAGTGCTTTCCTCAAAAGAATAAATAAGCAAAGAATGTGCTGAGAGAACTAACAGAGCCCAGTGTTTTATCTTCTAAATCTGTGACTTACAGATGCTTAAAAGCAGTGGTCCAAGGCCTGGGAGCTCAGTGCCCGAGATGTTAAAAGCACTTTAAATCCTTTAGGCTGCTCTGAAAAATCTCCACGTCTTTGCCACATGCAGATATTTTGCACTGCAGAGCCAGGAATCAATGCAAGCATTTAAACTTCCTTTTGTCAGGAATGACTTAAACTGGGAGAGCGCAGAGGCTTGTAAACAAAACTGCTGACACCTCCTGCGTTACTGAAAGCAAACCATGATGCAGCATTAATTGAAGGAGCATCTCCAATCTGTCAAGTCAAACAACACCCACAGGGGCTGTTCCTGGCAGAGCTTGGGTTGATGTTGCAGCCGACAGGGCCATGTCATTAAATTGGGAATTTTTTCATGATACCTGAACGTCTGTGACAGCGCTTGGGTCATCTTGGAAAGATGAAAGGACCGGCACAGCTGCTGAGACCATCTTCACCGAGCCTGGGCTTGATTATCAGTGACTGAGTAAACGGCTCCTGGGAGCCTCACTCCACTTGAGGATTTCTTGCAGATTGGCTGATTGTCACTTTCCTAGAAGATTGTCACCTCCACTGAGTCTGCGCTGCTCCTCCAGCCCAAGGAAATGCATTTTCTACCCAGTGACACAAGTCCTCTAGCCCAAGAAAATGGATGTTCCCCTCCACCATACCCCCCCCACACCGTGTTTTTTCTACCACAGAAAGTATCACTTGCAATGGGACAGTTGTGTTTTCTCACTCAGCAGAGAAAGGATCAGGTACTCAAGACCCCATCCCAATACAAAAACCAAACCATTTCCTTCCAGCATTGCAAAGTCACCGCAGCCAAGGTGCTTGGTTTTGCACATTTTGCCGAGGTGACACCAAATGCCTACAGCAGAAAAGAGCTTTCAAAAATAAAAAATAGCATCATCAGAAAGAACATGAAAACTGGTGTAGGTCTGGGCCACCATATCAGCACAACTGCTCCTGCAGAGCTCCTGCCTCTCCAGACCAGTGAGCTACACTAAGTCAGTAGATTTCATCGGTGTGAATGAACGATGATGCCACAGAAACAAGAACAAAAATGAAATCTAGTTTAGATGGTGGAACTGTGTAAAATCATTTTTATCACGAGCAATCAATCTCTCCAGTTCCCTTCATGTTAAAGCAACAGAGATACAGCAAAGAGTAAGGTGCTTGATTTTGAATCCATTTCTCCAGTTCCCTGTACCACCTCTTCTCGGAGGAGACCTGCATTACATTTGCTTTGAAGTGAAGGGTTACAGAACAGCATCTCCCCCTTCAGCAAGGAAAATGGAAAAATATACAAAAAAATTAAAAAGTACCTAATTTAGGACCAAGTTTACAACTAGCATGGTTCCAAACTGCTAGAAAGAAGGGAGCAGAAGAAAGGCAAGACCCTGTATGAAACCTACAATCCCAAGGATCTTCTCTGATGGGGAAAAACACAAGTCACTGGGGTCTGACCTTAAGTCCATCTGTCCAACCTTCAGCAACCACCAAACAGCCCATTATTATTGATACCTCACTAAAAAAAAAAAAAGAATGTTTTTACCTTTTCTTTCAACCCTACTCCATATTGTCCATTTCTTTAGGACACAGCATTTTGCAGCAGGAATTTTTACTGGCTCACTTTTGGTAAAAACCTCTTAGTATGAACACTTGAATTTGACAGACATTTGCATTATTCATTCTTGCAACTCAAGGCACAAGACCCCTCAGAACTCTCTCTTGAGTAAAATTACTGGGTTTTTTCTTAATTACACCAGTGGTTAATGCAACCTCTGACAGCGGAAAGGTTGAACATTTAATTTGGCAAAGTTTAGTGCCAATCTGCATTAGGCCACAGTGATTTAACCTCTATCTCCATGGCACTGTGCCTACATCATTCTCCTAATAGCACATATCCCTGCCCTACATATTTTATTGGAATCCCTATGGCTGCTCCGCCAGAGTGCCCTGGACCAGCAGCTCTCAGTGAGTCATCAGGGACACTGTGCAAGCCCATCACAGCAACATGTATTCTTTCCAACCACCAGTACACTATTTTGGGTGTCAAAATCAAGACTTTCATTAATTAGGAGGCTAATCACACTGCTAATTACGCTGTACGCTCCAATGCAATGCTTTGCACATCTCAAAACCACAACTCCGCACGACCCCAAACTCCAAAGTTCAAACAGAGAAAGCATCTAAGCAATGCTTTTGCTCCTGAAATAAGCCCACAAAACCCTCTCCATAATTTCCAGGCATGTACCTATACAGAAACATAAGAAGCACACAACAGTAGCAACGAAGAAGAGATTTGCTGGTCGGGAATGACACATCTTGTTCTTTGCGTACTGAACTCGCTTGTCATGACCTGGTGGTCCTTCAATCCAACCCGACCTCATTCAACCTCAGCACCCAAGAAAATGAGGACCTCACCCATGTAGGTTTATCACAATGCCAACTTACTGTGCATATAACCAGGAGACAGCTCCATCATGCACGGTCTGGGTATGTACATAACTGCTGCTTAAACTCTTGAGTTCATTTGTGTGTTTAATATTCTTATTATTATTCATTATGGTTTATTATTTATTATTAATTAATAATAAATAATGTATTAGTTTATAATTATTATTTATATTATTTGAGTACCCTGAGAACACCGACACTTGATTTCCAGCCTCCAAGTGCAGCTGGAAAGTGTTTTCTCTGCTTACAGACACGGGGCAGGGACACTGAAAGGCAAAGGGACTTAGGAGGGACCACAGGGGACGGCTGGTAAGAGAGCCAGGGATAAACCCAGGACTTCCCATGTGCCCAGTGTGCCTGATGACTGCTCCATCCTTCCCCTCAGCAACAGGATGAAGCAAAAGTGGCCCTCAAGTATGGCTATAATGGCTACAAAACCAATATGGCCATAGGGTCTTTTAACGGGAACAAGTTTATCTTCTCATTCCCCTTTTTTTCTGAATTAGCACAGGAGTTCAAGCGTGAAGTCTCATATTTTGTTTTGCCTGTCGTTCAAACAAGCAATGTGGTTTCAATCAGTCTCTCACCACTGATTCATGACCTTCCCAGCTGCACCAGGAGATGTGAATCCCTTCTGGAGTGGTGAAACTTGGGTACATGGCACCACCTCAAGCACATTTTCTGCTCCTAACTACGAACATTAGAGTGTTTTGTTCTCTAAGCACTTATCATACCAGATGTTTTAAATAGAAAATACACTAAACACAATTTAAAAATAAAAAAAAATCAGTGCAAAGTGTAGAGATATTGTACCATAATTAGCCAACGCAGATTTTGGCCTCAGAAACAACAGTAACACCCTGATGCTGCCTGTGAACTGTGCAGTCCGGGAACACACCAAAGTCCATACGGGAAGGAAATCACTGCCAACAGCCCTCACAGTGCTCTGGGTGTTAGTTTTTCATGTGGCACCTTCTGCTATTAACATCTCCTTAGTCGCTATCTCTCGTTTATTAGAGGACAACACTTCCCTATCAGCTGTGGCTCCACAAACAAGCCAAGGCCACCGAGGAGAGGGAGCTCCCAGGGACAAGCTCTCAGGGACCAGGCAGCAGCACTCCAAAAGCCTCGCTTGGCTCAGGCTCCTTAAAGCTGCACTATTTACTTCCTCCGGTAGCTGCGGTTGTAGGAAGGCTATTTCTCAAAAAAAACCAAAACAAGCCCCCCCCCACCCCCGACATAAAAAAACCCCAAAACACACACACATACACACACAAACCCCCCAACAACAACAACAAAACCAAACAAGCAAGCAAAATCCCAAACCCCCCAAAAAACATAAACAGCATTTTATCACAGAGATAACCAGTGTTTCTCTGGACAGCAATTTCCTGCTGCCAGAAAAAGAGAAGAGCACCCAGAAACCTCCCAGTGCGGCTCAGCATCACAGAGATGCCAGGGAAAAGCTGGAGGGGCAGCCAGTCCTTTTGCACCCCTTCATGTCCTTACAGACATTCACACCAGGAAAGGGGAGGAAAGGGGCAGAACCACAAGTTGGTGGTATCTATCTGCTTCTAATCATCTACATGGCAAAGGGGGAGGGGGGGAAAAGGAACTGTCAATATTTTAAATTAATTGTATCAAAGCAGAGCTGCTCACCGTGGGCAAAACTAAGGGTGAGACTTCATGTTTCACTCCTCTGCAAACTCAGAAGAAAGAGGGATGAGAAGGTAAGTGGGGTGCAACCAAGTAAGGGCTGGGTTTGAGAAGTCACCCACTCCTGAGCACAGGCAGGGATGTCAGCCCCGTATCTCCTTCCAGGGGTTCAAGCCACCCTGTTTTCTTGTCACTGCAAGTAACCCAGGACAGACACACATGTCAGGGCAGGCACTGATTGAAAGCCACCAACACCCTCCCCCCACCCAAAGTCCGTGTTTGCTCAAGTAAATGCAGCAGCACCTCCAAAATACCTCACACGCACACACACTGCCAGCATCAAGGAGAAAGCATAGCTCAGAAGGATCAAACCTGGTCGGGAAGGTGGTGCCCCCATGCCCACTTCTTTACAGACTTCCCAAACTGTCCCTTGCAAACTCCCAGCTCAGCCTGCCGTTTGATCTCTGACCGGGGCGAGCAAACACCACAGTGCAGAACAAATTGTTCCCTTTTCCAAAGTGGAAAGCCAGCCCTCCACGTCTCAGTTTCATCCGGGACCGATCCTGCAGCCTCAAAGAAGATGGTGCCCCACCAGGACTTGGGGGTCACAACTTTCGCTTGAGTTTAAGAAAGGGCTCTGCCGACCTTCTCCGCTCAAATTCCACTAATGGCATTTCCAGCCAGCAGCCCCCACCCCATCCCATTCCCTCCAGAGAGTCCCACTCTGATCCAGCCGCCTGAAGAATCTAAGGGGGGAAAAAACACATCCCTTGGTCTCTCGAGCAGTCCTGCATTTTGCAGCATCTTAGATTTCACCACAGGAGATCAAAGCAGCCCTGATATCACAACAGCACAAAAGAAACTTCATATTTCAGGTTTTCCGGCACGAGCTCTCTGTGTCCTGCTCCAAAAGCAGAAATTACAAAATCCCAACCTACACCTCTATGAAAGAAATATCAGCAATTCAAATGAGGCTGAAATTTTTTTTTTTCAGTCTTTTACTCTAGCTACATGAATCAGATAGTGAAAAATAAGATCATGACACAAAAGACCAATCATAAAAATAGCCCTATTAATTTTCCTCTAAACAGCTCAAATAAATAGAGTGCCATTCCTGCATTTTGAGACTATTCAATTACAGAAGGAAAAGAAAAAATGATCCAGCAATACAATGCAGCTACTGCATTTGAACAGCTATGAAACCAAAAGGAGGCAGACTGACTTATTTTTTGAATTAACACTTCATTGCCCATATTGCAGAATGATCAACACAATTAGAAGGAAACTTAAAAAAAAAAAAAAAAAAAGGAAAGTCCCCAAAACATTTAAGAAAGCAAACCCCACAGTGTATGGCTTTTCTGAAGCACATTGTGCAGGATCTGAGGTTACTCTGGGCAGCCATGGTGACAATAACTCATATCAGGACACAGCACAGGCAACAATAAACATCTGATTCTGGTGTTCTGTCATATAAGCAATCACTGCCTCATTATCATCACTATTAAAAATTAGTGCTGCAAGCATCAGCAGATCAGCTGATCCCTAATGTCCTGCCTACTTTTTTGAAGTGGTAACTCATCAGTTTGAAAGTCTTAAAGAAATCTTACCCAGTTAAGTAAGTCATCAATTGTACTTGTTAAAGATTGTATTCTTTTAGCATAAATGTTTCTCACTGAGTTTGCAAACAAACTATCATAGGGGGAGAGAAAAGTGAAAAATTCCCTAAATTTCTACTTCTCGCCCCTGGTTTTAATGTCTCATAACTCAAGTTTCAGACTAAAATTTAGGAAATTCAGTCTATAGTCAAAAAAGGAATTTTTGTGGGGGCTTTATTGTTTTTAAATCTGAAAGCCAAAGATAGCAAACTCTCCTCATCCCCTTTCCTTCCCACAAACCAGGCAGGTTCTCCAGGCTGATCTGTGGCTTGTCCTTTCAGTGGAGCCAAAACAACTGGACAGAGGGAAGTCAGGTTTTCCCCATTCCAATACAGGCTTTATTGAAAAAGTGTCTCTAAGTGTTCTGATAAAAACTCATTTAATTCAATAGTAACTGTCACCTAATTCATGCTTCTATATATCGCACTTAAAGGCACTTTTATTCGCTTTTTTTTAATATATATATAGCGATAAAAGACTCCTTAAACAAAGTCTTTGATTAAAATTCAGTTATCTATGCTCTGAGGGGGAAAATGTATTTATGAAGCATTTGAGAGTTTCCTTCTAGTCTACCTGCATGTCCCCAATTGCACCAGGGTCCACTCAGTGACACAGTAATGGAAGAAATCACCACCATCCCTTGGGAAGAAAGAGCTTGGGCGCAAGGAAGTAGGTTTGGGGTTATGGGTGCTCTATGGGGTACCCAACCAGCAGCTCAGCCCCAGAGATGCTGGACACGAAGGAAGTGATTCATGATGGTCCCATCCCTCCTCCAGGGGACGAGATTCCATTCCCAATCCACAGAATTCCAGAATATGCTGAGTTGGAAGGGACCCAAAAGGATCATTGAGTCCAACTCTTAGCCCAGCACAGGACCATCCCCAAGAGTCACAGCATGTGCCTGAGAGCATCATCCAAACGCTTCGTGAGCTCTGTCAGCCTTGGTGCTCTGACCACTTCCCTGGGGAGCCTGTTCAGTGCCCAATCTCCCTCTGGCTGAACAACCTGAGCTTGGAAGTCCAAAATCCACCAGGAACTTGAGCTGACACGAGAAGTGCTGGAGATGGGATGCCCACCATCATGTGCAACTCCCCAGTTCAGACACGACAGCACGTTCCAGACCAGAAAAAAAGGCAGAAGAAACTTGAGTGATGTTAAACATGTCAAAAGCAGGTGTAAAATCACACCCAAAACCTACCTGATTCCCAACCCAGCACTTCACCTGGGATCCTCCAGAGCATCCTCACCACGACTGTGCTTCCCAAGGCTCGCTCCTTAACACCTCGAGGGATCAAACCTCGGTGGCGAAGCCGCCCCCGCAGCATCCCCGCCCTGCCCGCAGGCAGCCATTCACAAAATACAAACCCCAACAAAAGACGCACACACGGAGACATCCACACACACCTCTAACCCGAGAAAGACCATCTTACTCACTGCTCTCTCTCCTTCCCACGCTACCTCAAAACACTCATCTGCTGAAGCAATGCGCTGCTTGGCCGGCAGCCAGCTGGAAGCCAAAAGGGGCTTTTCCTTTCCTGCCGCTCAACCTCATTCAGGCACTTCTTGCTTGTACACAACGCTATTTATAGCTGCTGGCGAGCGCCCAGGCGCAACCCAACCGCAGAGCCCCAGCGGTTCCAAAAAAACAAAAAAAAACCAACAACCAAAAAAAAAAAAACACCAAAAAACCCCCCCAAAACAAAAAACACCAACAAAAAACCACCAACAAACCAAAAATAAATCTGCAAAAAAAAAAAAAAACCAAACGAGAGAGAAAACGACCAAAACCAAAATAACAACAAGAATATAAGCTCAAGTGGAGCCGGGCTCGTCGTTCTGCTGCCGCAGACCCTTCCGCGTGCGAGCGCGGTGGAAGGGAGAGGGGAAGAGAGGATGGGCTGATCCGAGTTAAAAATAACCCAGCCAAAAAAGCCACTGCAGGGAAGCGTGACCTTTACTACTACTACAGGAGGAAAGCACGCTGCACCCTGAGCCTGCCCAGGGAGGTAGCGCTGCTCCCGTAAGGCAGGATTTGAACTAAAAGCAGAGAGGGGGCTGGGGTAGGAAGGGAGATGGAGGGGAAACAATATGCACCAATTAAAACAGATACTGATTTAGGGGAAAAAAAAAAAAAACACTTTTTTTCAGGAATGGTCCATTTTTCCCACCTCCAAAAAGCAAAACTCTCATTCCTTTGGACACCTCTTCTAAGGGAGTGACTCCAAAATACAGTTTTGTGGGGAGACGGAGGAAGAACCAGCTTAGTTTCTTGCAGATGCCAATGATAATAACAATAATAAAATTAATAGATTATAAACTATATAAAATATATGCTATATATGCTAAATATGCTATATATATGCTATATAATATATGTAATATATACAATATATACATGCTTTGTTGTTATTGTATTTATTGTTATTATTATGATGATGATGATGATGGAAGGGAAAGGCATTAGAGAGGCTGCAGTTTCAGTCTTAGGCAGAGCTGGCCCCCCAGAGAATCTGCAGCCAGGGACTTCCCTTTCCCACACCATCCCACGAGTCCTGGGTGCTAGCAGCGATGCCGCAGTAAAACCCATCCCTCAATCCTCCTGGTTTACACCCCTTTTCCTCCAAAATCACATTTAGTCCCAGTGGAACGACAGTGCTGCCTGCTATGGAGACTTCAGCTGTTGCTCACATACACCAAGAACATCCTTTTCCTTCATTTGAACACTCAGCACCAAACTGTCCCCAAATCAGGGGCCAGAGGAGAGTTTCATGACCACCACTTCGCCCTCCCACAACAAGGTGACTGGAACTGAGATTTTCACCAAAAAATAGTGGGTTTTGGTCCTTTCCTCTCTGTTGTGGCATCTCTGCACTCAGCACACGCATCCTATAGAGAACACTCAAAATTCCTTCGATTTTGGCAAGGAGTGGTAGAACTGGCAACGATGTATCCTGAGGATGCATATGCACATCAGCACAATCAAACACACTACAAACTGGACAGTTAAAAAACACATCACACTTCGATGAGGGTGGAAAATGGGGGAGTGAGCCCGTGGTTCAGAAAACATCAGTGACCCTGAGCTTACTCCCTTCTTCGCTTCCTTACCCCTATTTTTTTCCCCCTAAAAGAAAACACTTTGATTTTGCCAAGACAGGTGTTTCAGATACAGCTTGAAAACTAATTAAATCATATCTGCAGCTTGAAAACTAATTAATCCTTTATTCCCTATTATAATAGATAATTACAATGCATGATAGGAAATGACTTGTCAGGTTTTCTGTTCAAAATCCCCGCACTTTATGGAAAATAAAGTGGGGAAAATGGTTAGGTGGCCCTCCTATTCTTCTGCAGCCCACCAAGGGAGGCTGCTAAAAGGGTGAATTTTTTTTTATGGCATAAACAAAAAACCACAGTTACTAAAAATAGCTTGGAGAATGAAAGACAACAGTAGGTCATATTTTTTGGGTCCTTTCTTTTTCTCTGGGTGTATGGTCAAGAGACTACTGCTGGAGTGCAGCCCTCATGCAAAGTAAAACATTAATTAAAATAATGAGGAAGGTAGGATTCAGCGTGTGAGACAGGCAATAGAGATGCTCCTCACTTCTTCCTCCAATACCTTTTCCCATTCCAGGATCACACAAAGCCAACAATCCTGCACCGCCAGGAAGGTAATCAAACACCCTCACGTGCCCACCAGCAAAGGCACCCCAGAACCCACCTTCCCACCAGATTTCTCTTAAACACCCCAGCATCCTTCTCCCACAGCGAGACAAAAAGCTAAGGTTGTGCTGAAAGTTTCCATAAGTCCTTTGCAACAAAAGAAAGTTGATGGTCTTACTCTGCCTTTAAAAAAACCCAGCTGAATGGATCTAAACCCACAAACTGAGGCGTATCGTAATTCAAGGGATGAGGACTTACTGATGCACAGAGTGTTTATGAAGTGTCTAGGGAAGGAGCAAATAAAAGCAAGTCATTTGCTCTGTTGCTAATATTATTAAAAGGTGCTCCCTGAGATCTGCAAATCCTTAGGAAAAATGTGGATGGGTCTGCAAAGCCACGTAGGATGAAACCCACCAGGCAGCAAAAAACAAATTCACTCCAATATCTGAATGTTATGATGGGATTTGCACTCAACAGAAAGCAGCCTGCAACAAAAACACCCTGGATGACCATTTCCCCCCCAAAAAAAAACCCTGAACTAATCCCATTCTTTTTGCCTTCCCTTCCACCTGATTGCTGTTCTGCAAACTTCATGTCCTCAATGCAGCTCCATATAATCATAAACTCCCATTTTGGGGAAACCAGAGAGAAGCAAGGGCAAGCAATCCTGCCCACTGCTTCTTTTGGTTTACGTCTTCAGTTTGCCTTTTTTTTTTTAAATTTATTTTAAAAACAGATTTTTCTAAAGCACACAGAGGTGAGATGTACCTTTCAAAACCCCCCAGCTCTCCACTAGGTCCACATGGGGTCCCCCTCCAAACTTCTGCCTCTTCCTCAAATCCCCCAGAGCAGCACTGAAAAACAACTGCTGTCGTGTAAAATGATCAAAAGTAGAGTCAAGGTTGTTTTCTTTCCAAAGAAACTCTTTACCATCCAGGAAAATCTCCAGGACCTTGTGTAGCTGGCAGCAGGGAGAAGGATGACACAAGCAATTAGCATCACAGTCAAAGGTCTTCGGCACATTCTGGTGCCAAATGCACTTATCGTGGCGTCCCTTAGCAAGATATTCTTGGGAGCGATCGCCCAGAGATTGACTGAGGCCCTGTATAACCCTATTAATGAGGTTAATTAAAAACCGTGTTACCAGCAGGGGGACTAAAGGGTGTGAAAATAACTCAAAAGGGCCCATCTCCCCTCTTCCCTGCCCAGGGAAGGTGTTATCCAGGCTGCTTTTCCCCATGGGGATGAGCAAAGGTCCCACAGCCAACACAGGTTTTAGATCACACCTCATCCCAGCAGGGAGCATCCTCCACTGCCAATGCATCCAAACCAACTCCTCCATCTTCACCCTCCCCGCCACAGCTTCCCCATCCAAAGAGTCAATACACCACCCAAATTCACAACCTTTTGCCAACAGGATGAATACGTAAAGAGATTTGGGGAGGGGGAAGGAGAAAGAAGAGAGGGGAAATGGATTTTAAATCAACACTATTAATTGTTTTGGTATTTGTTCATATATTAGATTAGTAGACTCAGAGGTAATTAAGAATCCTTGATAAGGGAATGCCTTGTTGGCAAAGCACACCCTGCTCCTCCTGCCAGTGAAGAACTTGGGATGGAAGGGAGGGAGGAAATTCCACTTTTTTTTATTTATTATTTTGTGCTAAAAGAAGAAGGTATTTCCAAAATTTGCACAACTCGTTAAGATACTAATTTCAAACTAATTCTTTGCATTTATCACTTTCTTTTAGAAATAGGAATTTCAAGTAATGAAGAGGAAACTAATAGATGTGTATGAAAGAAGAATATTAAAAAGAAATTAAACTCTCCACCTTGTTTTGCCTACACTGATGTATTTTCTGATTTTCACCCCAACCCAAACCAGTACTCTTCTAATAATATTTAGACGCATTTCTTCAAGGATTAAATCATCTGAGGATACTTAAACTGACCTTTTATATATTTTAGAGCCCATGAAAAAAAAAAAATCTCATCCCTTCACATACTACTGACTTCATTTTTACTGCTATTGTCAGTATCTCATGGACTTCCCTTCCCATGCAACAAATATCCCTTCCAAAGCTACTGAAGCATAACTTTGGGGATGGATTTGAAATACAACTGAGGTTATCGCCTAGCTTTGATCACTGAGCACAACTCTCCCTCCAGTTTGGTATTGCTTAATCTCCACCACAATCCTAAAGCTGTTTTTCACCCAAACACTCATTTCCTACTCTTTCAGTAATTAAGGTTGTAATGGAACAGCCTGGCAGCACTTAATGCTGTTTTTATTAATGCTGTAATGACTTGAGTTACAGGATACTGAGCCTTTTTAATGTTTTTGCAAACGAGGGTAAGGGTTCCCCCCGCTGCTGCGGGGGTTTCTAGTTCTCCATATTCCTCTTCAATGGATCATTTAGATTCCAGGGCAACACAGGCATTCCTAAGGAAGGCACAGCCCAACAGACCTATCAATTGCACTGTACAGTCTGGGCAAAGAGAAAGAATTTTTCAAAAGTAATTATAGCCTTCATTTTTTGGCATCCAATTTGTCCAATTGGGTCTCAATTAAAGGGTCACAAATTTCTAAGAGAACATCAGCTCTTTATCTACTGAATAGAAACCCCTTTAAATAGATATCTCTACTTTAAAGCCTCTGAAGACACCGACAATATTTGTAAGACACTGACCTAACATCTTGTTGTTATGCTGACAGCCACTCAGTGGTATCTCTTTTGGTCAGTAGTAACAATATTTTCTTTAAGAAAACTTTGAAGTGGTTTCAGGCAAGTTACAAGACATATTAAAAATGACACGCCATCTGCTTCCCAATGTGATGTTTTGCATTGTGTAACTAAACCAATTTAAGAACTGAAGTCTATTTGACATCTAATTAGTCTGTTTGGTAGCCTGATCACTTGTAGATGTTCTGGAGGGAAAGAAGCACTCTAACAATCTTGATCTGTTTTTTAAAAGAAGACAACAATTAAAAATAATTAGTCACAGAACTGCTTTTCCTTCCTAAATATTTTCTTTTTCCCCATTCAAGAATCAAGACATATGTTTCTCCCATACTACCCTCTATTTCTGGTAGACTGTAAATCCAACCATCCCTTTTTGGCTACCACGATCACAGAGCTTTACCAGAGCCCTGTAAAGGGAGAGGAACATTCCCTGGGTTGCAGAATCAAAAGATCCATCATCAGCACCCAACATCACGCGGCGCTGTGCCAGGTCACCCGTTCGCCTGCTCAAGTTGCTGGTATTTCTCAGGAATTGCATGGTCACCTCAAGAGTGATTTATCCTGGCATGGTAGGACTAGGGGATAGAAGCGGCAGGCGCAATCCAAACAGAAACAAAACAACTCGTACCAGAGCATTTAAAATTCAAAGTCTAGACTCTGGCTTGCAGAGTGCTGCAGCTGCTCACCAGAGTGAGGAGGAAGACTCTGTAGATAGTAAAATATCGAAGCAGGTCAAACTCAAAATCAGAACCTGCTGGCATCCTCTCACCATGGATGAGGATGTTCAGACTCACATACCCACTGGGAAAGCACAGCAAGAAATAATTAAAGAGCACCTTCACTAGGGACAGCCTGTATGGTGGTCACACCAAGGAGAAACGACAGTTTTTCACGCATGAGCGGATGATGGAGAAGGAAGCGCACACATCATCTCCAGAAGCGTTTCAAAACATGCCTTGTAGAGATCAAAAAAGACAGTTTCCAGTGCTGCAGACTCACTGCGTGCACCCACACAGCAAATGAGGACACGTGCCAGAAGACCAGCCGCAAAATTTGATTCCAATGCGAGCCATGAATGGCAGAGCACAGAAGCACAGTGCACTGCTCCAGGCACCATCCCTCCAGGAAAAATATCCAGTGATTTTAACCATGACATTTATGTCTGATACATCCGTACCCTGATGGATCAGTTGGGGAAGTTAATGACAACATCTCAAGCCTTTCCCAGCAGCAGATACCTCCAGCCATGCTGAGAGCTCCCAACCCACCTCCATTTGGAGACAACCCCATCTCCAGCAGTCTTTGCCCCATAGCCCACGCCTGCTGCAAGCCCAGACCCTATTTTGGTAGGGAGGGAAGATAAATGAGTGAGAACTACAGTTAGGCATGGGTAACAGTTGGAGGGAGGGTCAGATCAGGTCACTCCCAGAGGATGTTGTTCCTGGAACAACGGGTTTGTAACCCTTATCACCTCCCCCAATGAAATACGACCACTCTTCTGGCCCATTTGTTTTCTGAGTTTTATTTTCTATTGTTCTGTACTAAGCAACTGCCCGTCCTTATCAGCACTGTCCCAGTGCCACTTGTCTTCCTGTTACCTTCCCTTGTATCACCCCAGTTTTTCACCCGTGCCTGGACAGGCATTTGGAAGGTGTGATGAGTTTGATAGCCTGATCTAACTGCTGCCTTCCCAAAACAAGTCAAAGAGAAGAAGAAAGAAGGGGGGGGGAGGGCGGAGAGAGGGAGAAAAGACCATTTCAGCTAGTTAAACATGCTGCTATGCAAAAAAAAAAAAAAAAGAAAGGATTTGGAAGGAGACAGGGGAGAATTTGCTAACTTTCACTCAGCAGCAGAGCAGAGCTGCTTTCAATGTGCCATATTGACTTACCGCTGCTGGAGGCACAATAAAGGCAGCCCTCGGAGTCAATGCGGGCTCCCGCGGCTCTGTGTAAACTCCGCTTAAAATGTATTTCAAGGAACTTGATCTATTGACATGGCAACTGTGAAAACTTGAGGCCATTTGAAATTTAAATAGCATTTCCACCCTTCTGTAAATGCCAGCCGCGGGGTGGGCCCCACGGCCCTTGTGTGGAAAATGCTTTCACTGGAAGACATCTCCCCCAACAGAATGCCTCCAGACACAACTGCTCTCCTCAAAAGCAGCCAGCACAACTGATTGGGACCCCTTTTTGATGCAAATTCATATTATTCTGTTGGGGAACAGCAGGTGTTCAGCCATGCTTTCCTTTAGAAAAATTAGGACCTTGCTTGCTCCCCCTCCTTCTTGCACTTGGCTCTTGGTTAGTTTCGATGGCTCTCACCCTCAGCAGACACTTGGGTGCCTCCTGGGCTGTGAAGTACAAATTCCTATTCAAGAGCGGGATAGTGTGCCCTACCAATCCATAAATATGACTTTTATTATACATGACAAAAGCTGCATGGCAAATGCCCACGGCAGAGCACCCCGAGCCTCCCTGGTGTGCTGAGCACACGTCCTCTTCCCCACTGCGTGGCCACCGAGACCCAGCGTGACACGACTTGAGGTTAAAACACAGAGGAAGCATTTCACAACCAATTTTGTTTGACTTATGGGGCTGGGCTACCGGGAGCCTTACCAGCAACCAAGCCACACAAGTAACCTTACTCCAAATTTAGTAAGAAAATAAGTCGTTGTTCAGTATCACAAAGTCACTGTGGTCTACATAAAAGACATGAAAGCTGCCTGCCCATGGAGGGAGCAAAAACTAGCCCCAGGAAAGTGCCAGTGAATGGTTCTGTTAGGGAATTATGCATGTCACTCAATGAAAAGGTCTGTCTTGAAGCAGTATCAAATGGTCTGAAACAGGATGAAGCTCTCCCGGTGGTGGGAACCATCAAAAAACGAGTTGGTGTGGTGCTTAGGACACAGTTTAGTGGTGGGCCTCGCAGTTCTGGGTTAATGGTCTTTTCAACCTTAGTGATTCTGTGATTCTATGAGGGGTTCCTGCCCTTCCCCCCTCTCTGCTCTGCCACCTTTGTCATTTGCAATTTAATTTGAGAAGAAACAATGGAAAGGGAGAGCAATAGAGATAGGAACAGAAATCCACAACAAGACACACAGATAATGTGATTTTACACAGGCACCATCTAAAATTCATGGGGTTTGGAAAGTTAAAACCCTCAGCGTCCTATTGGAACTGTATTTCCAGGATTCCCTGAATTATCTATCTGAGTAAATTTAAAGGGCTTTTCTCCTCGTATTTGTGAATACCAGTTCTCTGTATGATCCCTGGAGTCTTAAAGAACAATTGGGAGGAAAAAAGAAACATCTTCATGGACCCATTTAAGGAGCACATGAATGACATGCCATGGACATCCACAGCAGTGCCAGACAAATGGATGATTAGGGCCGGCATCATCCAAGTGACAAAGCACCACATCACCTAAGAGACCAGGGATGGAGCTGAGAAGAATCTTTAAAGATGAGGAAAAGGAGATAAAAAAAAAAAGATGGTGTGATCCTGGGGATGGTGGAAACATTGAAAGGGGAAAGGCAAGGCTGAGGATGTTCACAGAAGTGATGCAGTGGGGCGGCTGGGACATTGGTGGCTGGAGAAGAGAGGCCAAAGGAAGAGATGTCAGGAGCCTTGACATGGGAGAGTATATATCATTTGCCCATCGCTACAATTGACTTCAAAAACTAAGAATTAAGGAAAAAAAAACAACAAAAAAGGTAGAAATTTATGCCTGACACGTCTTCTACTCAAGCTTCAACTCAAACCTGCTATTTGCAGTGGAAAGTGCCTATTAAAAAGTTACACAACCAATATTTCATCTGACCACTTTTAGATACTGTCACTTCAGTCCTCTTCAACAATAAAAAGGAAGGGGGATGAGTGATAAATTAAAGTGAATTTATTTCAGCTTTTCAAAGTCAAAACAAAAATCATGAAACCTGTGGGAATATTATCCTAACTTAAATTCTTAATTTCAGACCCATTTATTTAAGCACAGTGTTAAGATAGACATCTGAATTTATAAAATCACAAGACACCTTCAGCAAATTTGCCACTTTTTATTGCCAGTAATGATCACTGTCTCTATTACAGGCTTCAGTTAGGACTCTGTTGTGCTGGGCCCTTTATAAAATACAATCCACAGCATTAAAAATCTATCTGGCTGGCTTACAGCGGCTACAAAGAAAAATAGCTAATGAAGACCTGAAAGAAGGTTTGAAAGTCTTCTCTATATTTCTTTTCACAGAAAATTTGAATCAAACAGAACATTACTCAGCGGTTATAAATGCAATGGTTTTTTATATATATTATTTTTATATATATGTGTGTGTTAGTACATATGCACATGCATATATATTTTATGTATATACATATGTATATATATACACATTTTTTCCCCTTGCTTGTAAAAAGATCAGGCAGGGTCTCTTCGGAGCAAGTTGATGAAAACACGCAACCAGGGCCCACGGAAGCAGTCCCAGCAGTTTAGCAGGGATGTGGAACACAGGCTGAGGGATTCACCCACCAAAAGCTGCTCACAGCACCAACACTGAAGTGACAATCAAATGTTCAGTGGTGAAAGCTGAGATGTTTTTCCTTTCTTCTCAGCCACACAGTCATAAAGCAAAAGCAGGAATATGTTGATGCAAACTAACTGGTCTTAAAGTATATGAAACTTTTAGCTCCTATTTTTCCACCAAGTGATCAATGCTGAAGGGAAGCAAGAGAAGACCCATCTCTGTAATGGCACAGCACTTCTCAAATGAGGAAAAAAAAGGCAGAAGAAACAAGTAAAAAAAAAAAATTTTGAGGACATACAAAGGGTTATGCTGCTAATAAATACTCTTTGACATGAATGGACATACAGTATTTCCAGTAACACCCTGGTGTGCCAGGAGGACAGCTTCTCCTGTGACCAGCATGCATAGAAAGGATGCCAGAGAGAAACCTGGGAAATAAATGCAATATTGACAGGAGAGGTTTCACAAAAAAAAACAGAAAGGAAAAAAAAAGTGGGAAAAATTCTTGTGTTCCCATCATTTCATATGCCTGGCTAAATATTCTTTAACAAATTAAAAGAGAGGCGCTGAATCAAAGTCAGTGTCAAAGCACAATGCCTGACATTTGTTTTTCAAAAATTAGTTATTGGCAGCATCTAAAATGCACTGTCACACCAGAATTACAGCCATATAATTCACTTTTTAGCTGCTCAGAAAGAAGGATAACAAAAATGTATTGGCCAGTCACACCATGATTCGTAGTAACAACATGCCCGACATCTGAAGTTGCTTCATTTTGCCTTTGGCAGAAGTTTGGAGTTTCATTCTTGAAGTTGTACAATAGATACTTTTGATTTG
The DNA here is from genome assembly GCA_013396775.1 of Cephalopterus ornatus. Taxonomy (NCBI): domain Eukaryota; kingdom Metazoa; phylum Chordata; class Aves; order Passeriformes; family Cotingidae; genus Cephalopterus; species Cephalopterus ornatus. The sequence continues at coordinate 416,283 of VZRE01010645.1, forward strand.
TGACTGAATGGAAGATTATAATCAACCTTGGGACATTCACTCACTCATGGAATAAAGCCACTCATTCCACTATAAATATTTATAATTTTCCCCACATTTGTTAGTATAATTAAAGAGAATGAAATTCAATGCAACAGTTGGGGGAAGGAGGGAAGTAAAACCTGTTATTTACAGTGTCCTCTAAAATTAAATGTATAGACATTAATTGCTTATTACACGCACTGTTATTCAACCAGCACCACACAGAGAAAACTGAGCCAAAGAGATGAGTCTGCTGCTTAGAAACACCCTGCAGTAATTTGTCCCAACCGGTCATTCAGACAAGAACAGGCACAGGGCATCTTGTTCACTTCATCTGCGCCAGCGCTGAACCCAAGAAGCAGCCGCAGCAGCGCGGTGTCGTTTTACACCCCGCAGCACCCCCGTGAGCGACCGCGCAGTGTCAGGTGCTACCGGCCCAATTTAGGAGTATTTTATACCCCTGCATCCCAACATAAATACAATTGGCTCCATTATCACTATATATAAACCACCTACGAGCACCTGGCAGAAGTGCAAAGGCACAGAGTTAGGAAAATGCTGGTTCCAGATCCATCCTCAATGCTGCTCCTCTTGGAGTGAAACAAAACCCAAAACTCTCACCCATCACCCAGGTACTAAATTTGCAAAGGTAAACAAGCACCTTGCCATAAGATGAGGAATTCAAAGTTTACACTGCAGCTCCCAAGGAGAAGCTCCTGTTTTCAAAAGGGTCAAGTATTTTCACTTAGAGGTTTTTAAAGCTTCTCTTCAGAGAGAAGAAGGGGGATTTTATTCTGGCTCCATCACCTATTCATGCTTTCTTTAATAATACATGCTTCTGTTAAAAAGGGCAGAGCACTATTTTTAGACTATCCCATAACATATAAGAAAGCATCAGCTATGGTTTTTTAAAGCCTGCTACTGCAAAGGTTTGGGAGTCTGGAAAAATGGGGCACAGGTAGGAGTTGGTCCCAGGTTGCAGGGAAGGATTTGCAAGTTAGGTGAGAAAACACAGAAAATGTGTCCAGCTTTCTTCAACTCTCCTCAAATCTGAAATGTGCCAACAGAAGAGTAGGGAGAGAAAGAAAGGAAGCAAAACCACTGAAGTGCTATTGCTTGGAAACCGCCTTAATGAAAGCCACTGCAGAGTGTAAGATACTGAACCTACCCTGACGGGGAAAACAGGGAAAGAAAATCCACACAGCCACTTCTACCTGCCCTCCACTACAAAAACAGCTGGATATTAACAATTTCACAGCTGAAGACATTTGCAAGATCCAACACATCTCTGAATCTTAAGACAGAAGGAAACCCTTCTGGAAGCATCAGCTTTGAGGCAGGAAGATCCTTCTTTACTGCCTCTGCAAAGGACAAAAGGATTATTGGAATTAAGGCATGTTTTAGTCCCTTCTCAATGAAATATGGGTTTTTCTTATTTCCTTTGTTATGAATAGGCTTAGATTTCTTTTTCTTTTTCCTTTCTCTTTTCAACACAGGAGCACAGCACAGAGATCATTTCTAAAGGATGCTACTTCTGTACTCATTTTTGGGAGACCCATGGGGAGGAGTCCCACTTGATCCTCAACCTCCATCAGTTCAATGCCCTGGGAAGGGGCATGGAAGAAGACCACAGACTCTCATTTCCCTCAAATTTCACTCCTTGTGAAATAGAAAAGAAAAAAAAGAAAAGGGGGGAGGGAAATACAAAAGAGGGGGGAAAAATAAGGGAAGGAAAGGGAAAAAAGAAGAGGTGGGAAAGAAAAAGGGAAAAAAAAAAAAGAGAGGAAAAAAGGAAAGAAAAAAAAGAAAAAGGAAAAGAGTTTCTCTTTTTGGCACTGAAACTGAACTCCTGCCTCAGGATTTGATAAGCAATGCTGAGTTCAGCTGATAAAGCCCCGACTCCAGCCACAAATGCAGGGCAGTCAGACACCAGGCTCTACAGCAGGATCACATCCAGAACAATACACGTGGAAAAGGTCACTGCTCCAACCTTTACTCATTAAACCCTTCCTAGAGCCCAGCACAGTTTGCTTACTGGATATAATGACATCCCTACAAAATATGTCAATGATACCTGAGCCTTAAGGCAGATCTCTGAACCCAAAAAACAAATGCCAAGTCAGATGCAGCTGCATATGCCAAGGGACTTTTTGCTCATATAAACCCAAATGCATTTTAAACTTGTTCTGCTGGGTAACTGTGTCCATCCAGCACTCCAGACCTCCCCTCTGTCCACCTGGATGTATTCTTGTATTATCACTTGTTTCTTGACCACGAGAGCAGTAAGAAGATAAAAGAGAATCATAGAATGGTTTGGGTTGGAGATGATCTCATCTTCAGAAAGCCCAATGGCAAATAGGCAAATCAAAGAAACAAAAAAAAAAAAAGCCAACCTAAGCCTACAACTAGAATTACTGCTCTCTAGCCCCAATATCTAAAAAAACCCCAACCTAAACTGCTGTGCCCAGTTCACACAGTCAAGCTGTCATAAGATTTGTATCTTAATCCCACTTTATTCTTTTCAGGCCATCCATTATTTTTCAAAGAACTCTGAATTCAGTGGGCCCAGGCTTCATAAAGCATGAGGAGACGGTCATCACTCTCTTCTTCCAGTAAAACCATGAAGTGACCCAACCAGGTACTACCTCTTTGGATCAGCAAAGCCTTACGACTGAGTATCCCACGCTGTCTGCTGGAGCATTCGGAGGTGTCGCTTCAGTGCAGTGGCTCTTCCAAGAGCTTAAACACACACATATGCTGATTTTCCAGCTCAGAAGGGTATTTTTTTTAATTTTTTTTTTTTTATTTAGCAACACCCAGTACATGTCCCCTGCTGTGGTCAGCCCAAACTGGGAGTCCATTTAACCACCTGGACCCCATCAAATTCATCCACGAGACATGGGCAAGGGCTGAGCTTCCAGAATTTTTCTGTATCCTCTGATTTCTCCTCCAATACCAGCTGTTGCAGCACAGGGACGGGAACAGCCCTCCATTAATCACTCCTCATTTCAAAGAGAACATATTTGTCTGTCATGAGCAGCTCTTCTGTGGCCAAGACACCGTTGTGACAGTCTTCACCTGCTAAAGAGCAGGAAGAGCTCTGCCCTCTCCCCCTTCTCCCAGAGCAGTAAGATTTCCGTACCCTAGATCCGCTTAAGAGCCACCACTGCTCCTCACCCCCAGGGAGACTTAGAGAGCCTCAGCAGGAATACGTGCAAAATCCTCCTCAGCTGATCAAAAGCTTTGCTTACTACCACCCTTTACGTAACCAGTCAGCAGCATCCTAATTATCCAGCTAAATGTAATGAATCCAGCTCGCCTTCACTTCACACACTTTCACTAGATACAAATTAAGGCACGGGGCAACTCACCTCGTAGCACTTAAGTGAAAACCAGAGAGTTTGGGGATGTGGAAATGCTGGGTGAAACCACCCAAGTCCGCAACTGAAACACTAACGTAGATCAGAACCAGCAAAACCTGAGTGTTCCCAGAGGAAAGCCCCATTTACTGCTTGGAGTGGGGTTTTCCAGTGCTTTTTGCTCAGCCAGAGATGGAGGAGCAACAGAACAGCTGCAGCAGAGGAGTAGAGGGATCTTTTTTTTTTTCTTGGTCCAGTTCCCTATCACACTGTAAGTAATCTCTGCTTTCATCAGCAAGAATGCTTGCAATGACTACAGAATATAACCCAGATTTTCTGTTGGGTCCCTCTACCCTGACTTGGGTTAAAATCTATACTAAGCCTATTTCATAGCCTCAGTTTTCAGCTTTGATAGTGTTTTGGTTTTGTTTTTTTTTAACTGAACCTCGCTGTATTCCATATAAGCCTTGCACTTAACGAAGTAAACAGCACCACAATGCATTCCTCAACACTAGCTGAACTACTAAATAGCTGCCTGGAGTCCGAGGCCGAAGCAGCTGGGTGTTGGATTACAAACCCAAAACGAATGCCAAGGCATGGCCGTAATATGTGTGATACACTGATGACCTACTGGGCTTAAATAACTCCTCCTCAGAAAGCAGGCTGCCCATTCAAAACGGGTTTTTACAACCAAAAGAGAAGAGAAAGCAATTTGTGCTGATAACGCAAATTTGAAAAATACAGGGAAAATTTTAGCAGGTATAAATATTACCCTGGCGAGAGGGGGGCAGGGGAAAAATTCCACCCAGCGGGGGTCGGCACGCTGGGAGGGACAGCATTTCACGCTTCTGAAACGTTTCCAAAGGGTGAAATCCCTCCCCACCGACGCCAAGAGCAAGTCTCTCACTCAACACAGCCAGGCAGAGGATTTCCGAGGCCGATCACAGCAATTTGAGCCCCTTCAGATCCTTGTTTTCCTGCCTAGAGCAGAGCAGTGCTTTCCAAAGCACGTGGAGTCCCCAGCAAAAAGCCCCAGCCACAGCGCAAATGGCATTTTAAAGCAGAGCATCAGCATATCACAGTCCCAAGCACACACAAGTGAAGCTCCCTGTGGCGTTTGCCGAGTGCCTTTGGGTTCCAGACAAGGTATGCAGGGTCTCTGACCCCGTGCACAGAAGGATGAAACGGGTGTTTTCATTCAAGCTACAACACAAGTTAATACAAAGCAGCTAAAGAGTAAAATTTCCTCCAGAATTTTATTTTTACCTCAACGTATCAATTGCATGATAGTTCTGCCACTCTAAAATCATCAGAAAGGCAAAGCAGGGAAGCTCTCACCCACAATTAAGCAAGGTCCCAGGAGGTCACATAACCATGTCACCATGAGCACTAAGTGTGTTCTATCTCCAGCAAAATTGACAGCAGAGGAGGGAGGATGCAGTCACTTCTCTTCCCGCTACAACACGCCTACTCAGATGCTGGTGACAGCTCCCCATCGACTGGTCTTTCCCAAAATCAGAGCATGGCCTAGTTTAAAGCCGTTGTGTAAAGCCACGTGTTCCTGGACCACAAGCAACACATCAAAACCTCAGTTTGATGCTGCAGAGTCAGCTGTGGGAATCTGCACCGTACAGCTGCTACTCTGCAACAGAAATGAACTGCCAACACTCCCAAGTATCCTACTTCTGCTAAAGTGCATCAAAATGGAAGCAAGTCTTCGGCCAAGACAGACTGCAAGGAGCTGGAGGAAGTGGTTTCTCTTGTATTGCTTCCAAGGTTCTCTGTAGAGTGAGAGAGAGGCTTTTAAGAGCAAAGCAGGAACATCTCAATCTGCAAAGACTAATTCAAGTTAAGACTGATTCAAGTTTTGACTCCAAGGCATCAAAACTTCTTTAGTAACTCAGCAGCAGATGGGATGTAACCAGCAGCATCTCCCCAGTTCTGTCACCCTCTTGGTCAACTAGTTGGAGCGAGTTGCAGACTCTTGAACACAACACTTCAAAGCATTTAGGGATTTTTCCTTTAGGAGTTTGGGGAAAAGGTCCCTTTTATGTTCAAATATCATGGTATACTAGAATGATTTGGGTTGGGAGGAACTTTAAAGACCATCTCGTTCCAATCCTCCTGCCCCGGGCAGGGACACCTTCCACTGGACCAGACCAGATTGCTCAAAGCCCCATGCAGGTTGGCCTTCTCTGGGCAACTGTTCCAGTGTCTCATCATCCTCACAGTGAAGAATTTCTTCCCAATATCCAATTTCAACCTACTCTCTTTCATTTTGAAACCATTCCCCCTTGTCCTATCACTGCATACCCTTGTAAACAATCCCTCTCCAGATTTCTTGTAGCCCTTCAGGGACTGGAAGGCTGCAATAAGGTCACCCCGGAGCCTTCTCCAGCCTGAACAATCCCAACTCTCTCAGACTTTCTCAATAGGAGAGGTGTTCCATCCCTTCAATCGTCTTTGTGGTCCTATCTAAATGGCTAAATATCCCTGAGAGCACAGCATTAAAGCTAGATTCATTCAGTAACTAGTGGTAGCTCACGGAGGCAGCAGTGGTAAGGCTGTGACTGGACTTTGCTGCTCCTGCACAGGCAGGTTGGAGTAGCTGGCTCCAGCTGACCTGGATGGATACCTGACAGCAGACAACCAGCAAGTGTGGCAAGAAAACAAGGACAAAATTCTTATCTTTTGTGTGATGGATTAAGAGGTGATTCAAACTGGAAAGGAGAAACATTTAAGAAGGGAGTCAAAAAGGACATATACTTCACAAACAAGAACACCAGCAGCAGGCTGAAGAACTTGGCTCACTCCATACCTTATATGTCCATGATAATATTCTTTCCGGGGAAAGGTGGAAGTTGCTGCTGGGAGGATTTTTGATTACGCACCCAAAAGAAAACTAACTCAAAAACCACTGGGATTGCTCTGTGCTCTGTCCTCATCCAGCCCAGTGTACCTGCCCCAGCTGCTCAGGCAGGGAAGGAGACTGGGGAGCCTCCGTGCACCACCACAGCCCTCAATTAAAGAGTTCAGATATATTCTTGGGAAGGCAGAAAATTTCCATGAAACTGGATTGGGCCTGAGAGCACGAGACTGAGGCGGACGTGGAGATACCACCAGAGGAAATAGAGACGCTCACAAGTGCCAACCTGGATTAGGATCAGCGCGTGTGTACCTGTCCCCAGTGGACCCCTCCTGCTCCCCACTGGATGCTCTGCAGAGTTACCTCAATTGCTGCAAACTTTTCCTTTACTCCCTCTGCTGCTGAGCCACCGGTTGAGTGCAGCAGAGGAAGACTGACCTCATCGAGGGGGTGGAAAAGCAAGGAAGACTCTGCTATCAGATGAAAAGCGGTTCCCTCCACTCTGTCCCCTCACACATGCTGTTGTCTCAGGTCACCAACCGCCTGATGGAGGCACAGAAAGCAACCACCACGAAGGAAACAACTGCCTTTTCATGCTGCAGACTTACAGCCCTCTCCCAGCTCTGACACAGCACAAATTTTAATTAAAAAGTGCAGGATTGTGGCTTGTTGCAGAATAAAAAGGGGGAAAAAAAATCACTATGGCAAAGTATCGTTTCTTTTTTAGAACCCGCTGTGTATGAAACCCTGGCTGGTTTTGCCAGCAGCTGGTCCACAACCTGCACAGTATTTCCAGAAGTGTTTCCAGTCCAATCTACTCAATTTAACTAGAATAACTCACTCATTTCATAACGGCAGCTGGAGAGGTTTGAGCACTGATGCTTTTAAAGAGGAGAAAGTGTCTGGATAATTTTTAGGAATGCAAACAAAACCAAAAAAAAAAAAAAAAAAAAGAAAGATGCAAGTCTTGATTCAGCTGTGATTTCACATTAGATGGCACTCTCAAACGTGATCCTACCAGCACAACAGCAGCTTTTCCATGCAGAGATTTTCACCCAAAGCAGTTCCTACTAAGAAGGGAAAATCCTGACTGCCTCTCCAAAACACACACTACTGCCTGGAAATGAGGGGTATAAGAGAGTCACCACAGACATCCTCCAAATGCATGCAAGTCCCCTTGCTCTCCTGGGATGATTCCCCTGAGGATCCCCAGATGTCCTTCACCTTCCTGCTGCACCCCTCATCCCCACAACTGCATGTCCTCAGAACCCATGAGGCCCATCCTGATGTCCATCCAGGGTGCAAAGGCTGTGTGGATGTCCCCAAGGCCACGGCAGCAGTCCACCCGCTCCCACTGCAGCCAGGACCTCTCCTCGGAGTGCGGCTCCTGTCCCACAGCCTGGCCGGTGGCCTGTAGACCACATGGAGCCAACGTCTGGATTACAGTGTGTTTTAAAGAGCACCCAGCAGGGTATCACGGAGATGAGTGCTGGGCCAAGGAGAATCAGGAATGTTGGATGAGACGCAACTGTAGAAGGGGACGTGGGCAGAAAGTGTAACGGCGGAGTGCCCGGCTCGCTTGCGGATGCAGAGCTCCCCTCCCTATGTCCCCGTGGGACAAGGACCATAGCCAGATCTTTCTTCGGGCTATTCCCGCTCTGGTTGCGCTCAGCAGAGAGTATGATAGGAAACACAACCCCAGCCCAGCACACTGGTGCACAAGAGGGGGACAGAGGAGCAGCCAGCTCACCAGCCCTGCTGCTGGATGTTGGGAGAGACGGGATGAATAGAGAAGTCGTTGCCTTTCCTTCTGGAGACATCACATGTGTCAACAAAAACCGAGAAAAACACGATCTTTCAGTAACTTCTATTCCCAACTACAGGCTTTTCACTGCCTCAAACATCTCTGCAGTGGCTGCACCTGTTCTGCCAGTCCAAGCACTAGCAGCTTGGAATAAGGGCAGGGCACGTAACGGCTCCCACGCCAAGGCGGGACTGCTCATATCTGCTGTCTGCTGATGGCACGCTCCAAACTGTACAGTCAGGGAAAGCTGGAAGGCCAGCTCAAGAAACCCTCAACCTCACCCTCACAAAGTCAACAGAAAGCCATGATGCCTCAAAGCTTTGTTTCACACACACAAAAAAAAAGCAAGCAGAGCAGCAGTTCAAAAGTCGTATTTATCTGCTTATAAATACCAGACTCCATTTAAAACAAAAATACTACAGTATAAAGAAGTGCTTTATTTTCTGTAACCTCTGGCTGAATGCTTCCTAAGGGAGAGACTGCATCTGCCAGAGTGCAGGCAGGCTGCACTGGGAACTCCTTGATCTTGGAAGCACGCTGCAAACTTGGAGCTGCTCCAAGATGGAGGGGTGAAGAGAGAGCAAGAATCTATTGGCCCCACTTCCAAGTAGGGAACATGTACCACATCATCCATAAAAGCTAACCAGAGAGGTAATTAAGGAGGCTTCCATTTGACAGAATGGATGTACATGTTCAGGTATACAACAACATCTCAACATGTCCAAGCGAGGTACCAAACATGTCAAGGATCCAAGCAAACTTAGGAGACCCAGGGAAGAATAAGTCTCTACCACAGAGTAGAAAAAACCTCATTTTATATGGCTGTAATTCACCCTGAAGATTCACACATTGTAAGGGTCTACAACAACCCCCAACTGGCCCGGCCACTCCCATTCCAAACCTCCTCTTTTCAAACAAGCAAAATGTCACATGGCATCAGGTCAGCCTCAAATGGGATTTCTCTTTCCCTGCCTTGACTGCGAGCCACTTACCCAGCTTACCTGGAAGGACATGTGGTACAGATCAACTGAGGTGAAGCCTGGAAGGACACAGGTTACGTTATTCCCTTCACGGATGGAAGGTTTGCACGCACACACAGCAACTTTTGTGTTTCGCAGAAAAGACGATCTTTTACTTGAAAAATATTTGCGTCAGCAACCGCAACCACTCGAGGAGGAGAAGTTGCAATGTGCTTTGGCAGGCAAGAAACAAGAAACCACTGCTGGGTTTTGGAGAAACATCCCTGTTACAGAAACTCTCCCCAACTGGGTTTTGTCTTTTCTTGGCCAACACAGGGGCAAGATTTCCAAAGTTTGTACTTTTACTGACAAATGAGGGGAATTAGTCAATCAGTCGCTTCCAGGAAGTCCATCTCTTGCACCAAACCTGATCTGTGTCAGTGTCAGCCCCGGCGTCCAGCCCTGGCTAAATGCCACCAACAGCTCACAAGAGTGCTGAGTCTCATGCCTTTACAGAGATGGAAGTAGTAAGAAAAGTTTAGATAGCTACATCTCATAAAAAGATATCAGCCTGAGACACTTAAATAACATTCAAGCTGGTTTTTTCCCTCCCTGTATTTTCTAAACACCTGGGGTTTCCAAGTATGCTCTGGTACCCCCATAAATGCTCACGTGTGTTTTCAGCTCCACATCTGACAACAAACATCAACGTCTCCATGAGAAATTCAAAGGGGCACCAGTGCTGAGAACGCTCGGGAACATCTCCCCATTACTTCATATTCACCAATTCACGTCCCAGAGAGCCTGCGATAACCCCTGTGCAGGCCAGTCCCCAGGCACGTCCACACCCCAGCCCATGCCACCACCTTCCCACATCCCCATGTGCCCAAGTGGCCCTTGTCCAGCCCCAGCAGATGAAAGCCAGCAGGTTTTCAAATGGATGGGTTTAGCAGCAGGATAAACAGACATGTGGGAGATGTGGATACCATAAAATAACAGGATCACAGAAAAGTTTGGGTTGAAAGGGACCTTAAAAATCGTGTTGTTCCAACCCCCCTGCTGTGGGCAGGAAGACCTTCCACTAAACCAGGTTGCTCAAAGCCATATCCAACCTGGCCTTGAACACTTCCAGGGATAAGGCATCCACAGCTTCTCTGAGCCAGTGCCCCACCACCTTCAAAAAACAAAAGAATTTGTTCCTGACATCTAATCTAAATCTCCCCTCTTTCAGTTTAAAGCCATTACCCTTTATCCCATCACTCCATGCCCTTGTCAAAAGTCCCTCTTAAGCTCTCTTGCAACCCCTTTAGGTACTGAAAGGTGCCATAAGATCACACCGGAGCCTTCTCTATTCCAGGCTGAACAATCCCAATCCTCTCAGCTTTTCCTCATAGAAGAGGTTTTCCATCCCTCAACATCCATCAACAGCATTATGTCATGTGACATCAAGATCCGGAGACAGAAGAAGAGGACAAACAAAAAAGTAATGGGAGCAACGAAAGGAAGTGCTGACAGGCCGCCTTGTCTCTCTTCCTGCAAATCTTCCCATCACCTCACTCCTTCCTCTCTAAATGGTGTTAATGGTCCATGTTCCCCTTCCTTCTATTCCCTGGGAACTGGACCCTCTACAGCTCCAAAACTGGGCTAATTAAACAAAACAAAATGGGGAAAAAACCCAACCAAACAAAAAAGAACACTTCCCCCTCCCCCCAAAAAAGAAAAACCCAAACAACAACACCAAAAAGACTCAACCCCCACAAAACTATTCCTTTTATACATTATCTATTTTAAAGAACCTTTGTGTGCTACTACATTGTGGTATTATTTTAAACACTTGTTTTCCACCGCTAGCTCAGCTTTGACAACAGAAAGGAACTGCTGCTTTTCCTTTTCAGGTTCATATATGGTAAAGAAACACCAGAAAGCCAAGAAAACAAGTATTTCCAAGCAATGAGGGGTTTCTTGCTTTGTTTTGGTTTTGAGGCTTTTTTCTAAGCGCCATTAAAAAAACCCAATCTAAACAAAACCATTACATTCACGGTGCTGACCACAAGACTTCAAGCCAGGGAAACCTCACTAAATATTTTTACGATGAAGGCTGCAAGAAAAAAAATAATACTCTATGACATTTAAAAGACTTTTATTTATTTGTAAATGTATCACAAAAGTCAAAAAACACAGAATTATTATTTCTATTCTAACTTTGAAAAAATTAGGGTAGAAAGGAAAAAAAATGCCTTAATATTTTACTAAGAGGAAGCTTTCTTGGAAGACCTCTCTCAGGAGCTCCTGTCAACTCATTCTTGCCGCTTCTTTGAAGCCACATCAACAACAATAATTTAATTTACTGTCCAGATAAAAGACAGTTCCAAAGATGTGAGGGGAGGGAGAAGAGGTTTCATAGGGCATTCCCAGTTTAATTCAGTCCAGTTACCTGCTGTCTGTTCGGGATCTAACTCCTGACAGCTCATCCTCCCCCAAACAACAGAGCTGCTGCAGATAACAGCGTCCCAGATACCACAGGGGACGGGGGAGGGATGAGTGTCACTGCCCACACATGTGAGAGGACCCTGTAACATCCTTAAACTGCAGCCAAAATGGATCGAATCACAGCGGGCACTGCCCAGAGCTTGCACAAAAATGTGGCAAGCGTGGTCATGCTGGGAACAGGAGCTGAGCCTGGGGCAGGGGATGCTCCAGCCAGAGGGTTTGGTTCGGCTCCCCTCCAAGGCCCTTGGAAGAGAAGGAGCAGGAAAAGAAACAAGCAATAAGGCATTGCAAACATCCACCCCCAAACAGCCACTTGGGAGACAGATAAATTAAAAGCCCTTATCAGGGATGGTTTTAAGGACTAATGACTGATGGCAAATTGTCCCTGGGACTCCAACAAGTGAGTCAGAGAATCCTCAAATGGTTTGGGTTGGAAGGGACCTTATAGGTCATCTGGTTTCAAACCCCCCCGCCACCACAGGCAGGGACACCTTCCACTAGATCAGGTTGCTCCAAGCCCCTTCCAACCTGACCTTGAACACTTCCAGAGATGGGGCACTCACAACGTCTCTGGGCAGTGGAGAGGACTGTATCCTCGATGGGGAGAGGGCAGGGACAGGTTTCTCCAGTTCCAGTCAGGCTCCTCTGGCTGTGAGGAGCAACAAACACTTGGGGAGGGGAAGAGTTCATTGCAAACACAGATGGATCAGTAGGACCATCACAGCAGGACAGCCTCCCCAGTGGTGGAGATGCTGCAGGAGGGTCCCTATCCACAGCCCCCACCGCCCCTCTCCTCTCCTGGCAGGCAGGATGACAGGCTGGTTGGCATGTGAGTGGTGGTTACAGCCTTCTTCTCTACTGAACTATGAACACTGAGTTCAGGGTACCCTGCCCAGCAAACTGGAGATAAAAATCTGTAAAGATATCTAATCTATACTGGAGCCTGGATTTCCTGCCCAGCACTGCTGACAAGCTCAGCAGCAGTGCCCATAAAAACACCCTGGCAAAATCCCTGCACGCACACACACACAAACAAAAAACAAACACCGGGCTCAGCTGCTTTTGTTCTGATAAATGAGGAAACATTTATTGAAGCGGGGAACAGACAATTTCTTGTAAAGAGAAAGAAAGGTGGAGAGAGCACAACCAAAAAAAAGAAAAGGGTTAATAAAAACCCATTAACCAAGCCCATGCATCACATGCTACTGGCCATGTTTCCCATTAGGAGAAACCTCCTGTAAACACCACACTTGGGCACTGTGCAAACCAGGAAGGACACAGGGATGAAGAGGAGGTAACCAACGTGAGGCAGGGCCCAAGTCCAACATCTTATAGGAGGTGCCTGATCCTGCAGCCTTGTGGATCTGGAGGCCAACGAACCCACCAGGCAACTGAAGTGAACAAAGCTGCCTTAATCACTGGTGGTGTTCTAGCACAGGGCAGGGATGACATTTTAGAGCTGACACAGGAATGCTCCATAAAATTTACCTTTCCTGGGAACATTTCACCAACTACAAGTTGCTCAGGGACATCAACCACATTCTGCTCTTTGTGGAAAGCCCCCAAAGGATCAGAACTCTCACATAGCCCATCCTTCGAGTGGTACCTTAACCTCAGTACTAAGAGAGCCAATGGCAACAGAGTGGTACCGTAAAAAGACAAAAAACCTCTTTGTTTGAAGAAAGCGACCAATGACAAACGCTGCCACTGTCCAGCTGGTGAGAGCAAACCTGTCCCTGCAGATACAGTGGCATCAGTTCCTGCTGTGTTCTTCCTTCCCAGGATTTCTTGCTACCAAGTGAAGAGCTGGATTTTTGCTGTTACAGACTCATCCCTCAGGGACATTTAGAAGATCTAAAACATCACTCTTCATTTAAAGAAAAATATTTTCCAGCCTTCAAGGAATGTAAAAAGAAATACAGAAAAGCAAAAAAAAAAACGTGACCAAGGTGCATTCTTGCACCTGAAACCCCAGAAAACAAATAAAACCAACCCGATTACATTTGTTGCTTCTTCCTTCAGTTCCCTATATCTAAAGCCAAGTCTGCAGGTTTCCCTGAGAGGGAGGGAGAGAACAGGACAATGAACTCATCACTTCAAACACACTGAAAACAATCTGCTTCTTGGGCCTGTCTGTCCAGCATAGTGATGGAAGGGAAGGAGCAGTAGTATTTCACACTCCCAAGTCCATGCTCTACATCTATAATCAGCTCTCCAGTACCTCCACACGCTTCAGGAGAAGATCCAAGCAGATTTATAGGAGGCTGATTCTGGATTACTATCCCCAAGGAAATTTTTCTCCCAACAACCAAAGTCAGAGGTTGATTTATACCCAACCTCTAATAGACTACATTCCTTAGAGACAACTCCTTGTCTTCAACCCCACTGCCATTGCTGCAACTGGAGGTTTGGTTTGTTTTAACAGTAGCAGAGTTTATAAATACTGAAAGCAGCACTCAATTTAGGCTGGAGACAGTTAAACTACCTTAGACCAACAGGATGCCACACAGTAAGGAACTGTAATGAGATGATGACACTTTCATAAACTAAAGCTTTCACTAAAAACTCGCAGCCCAAGGAAGCTCAGCCCTTCAGAGCAGAAATGTTCAGTTCTCCTAATTGCTCAGAGAGCAAATTTTTCCATGAACCAGTGAATTCAGGGGAGAGCTCCTGAAGAGCACATGTACCCATTAGGCAGAAACTGGGGAAGTACCAGCCAGGGGGTTGTAAAGGAGGTGGTGCTCAACTCATTTCAAATGCCACTGAGCACCTCAGGGTGCACCGCACAGTGAGGACCTGCTAGTGGTGGCACCAGCATGAGGCTGAGGAACCTTTGGTAAGCAGATTCAGGGAAAAGCAGGACTGCTGAAAAGAAAGTTGCTGGATACCAGAAGTTCCTGGATAGAGCATTCTCCATCTTCAAGCATGACAGAGTCTCTTTTCCAGTTTTCACTTGTTTTTAAAGGCATAACATGTCATCTGAGCAGAGCCACAGCACATGCACCAACCGACTGCAAAACCAGGCAGTGTTTGTCACAGCATCTGTGCTTGAGTGAAGATATTTATTGTTAAAATAATAACAACTGTAGGTCTCTACCTCCCTGCATGGGAATGCTGAAATGATCTAGAGTTCCACATACAGTCCACTGTCTTTGGGGATCAGGGACCACAGACTTTGACTTTCCCAAACATCACCAAGGGTCCAAGCATTGATCCCATAGAGCAGGTCTCTCTGCATCTGTGCATTCAAATAACAGCACTTTCACGTCCCACCAGGCTGGTACTCTCAGATTATCATCTTCAAGATGCACGAAAGTGAAGCTGGCAGGGATATCACAGAAGACAATCCTTTAGAGTAACGATTCCATACTGCTGTTCCTGCCTCTGCAAGTGTTTCTAGTGCTGGTGAGTGTCTCAAGGATACAGGCGCTCCCCAGCACATCATCCACTCAAATACAGGTGATGGAAACCCATCCAAAACCTTGAGAAGGAAGCTCTGCTAAAGCACAAATCTAACTTTTATAGCTGTGCAAAATCAGATCTAACTGCCAGTAACTAAGGAAGATCCATTTATCTATCCAACTAGAAAAATATCTGCTGGTAAAAGGAACAGCAATCAAACAAAGAAATGGCAAGCGCTGGCTATGTTTTACAATGCACAAGTCAGAGCCACAAAAATACATTCCTGGGAGTGCCAACATCCCAATGAAAACAAATCCCAGAACACAAAAAAGGGATAAAAGCACAATATAAACCTCTTTCTTTCCCCCCCAGTTATCCTCTGTGACCATGTGTCACAGAAACAGAAATCTGGCTTGGGTTGAAGGAGGTTTTTTTCCCCCAAAAAAACCAATTAAAACTCTTTTGTTTGAGTTCAAAGAAAAAGTAATGCCAACCACTAATAAACTTTGGGTTCCTGAATTTTCATATATTTTTTAAACGTTTAAGAGCACAAAACAAACTGAGTGGCTGCTCTTTCCAGAATGTCTCCTCCTGCTTCTCAACACAAGAAGATGTGGAGGTTGAAATTCTCAGCTCTCATAATCACTGTCACAAACAGAAATGTTCTGGGCAAGGAACACCCCAAAAAGAGGAGACCAGAAACTTTTCATCCCATCACATTTTCAGACCATTCTCCTTCATGGAGTTCATGGAGCAGGAAAAGAAAAGGAAGCCGTAACACAAATTCGGATACAGAAGTACATTTAAGAAAGCAAAGCACCAAGATTGATTAGAGTCTTCCACTGCTTTAATAAAGAGCCTAATGATGTCCAAATTATAGCAAAGCTCAACTGTGTAACCAAGGAGCCAAGATTTCATCCTTGATAAGGACATGGATTTCTGTCTCGCAGGAGAAGCCTGCAGTTCACTAACAAAGATGACCTTTTATATTATACCCTTCAAGGCCACAATTAGCTGGAGAAATACTGTACTAACTTGGCAACATGAGTTTTTGTACACTGTGCTAATTTTTAGCAGAACCTTGCCAAGACCATTACCATCTTCTAACGAGACCAAAAAAGAATACAAATACAAAACCCACTGCTCTCCAGACCCAAATTACTTTCCACAATTCAATGCAGTTTTAATTAAGATGATTAAATTGCAGCAAAAATGATTAAGATGATATCCCGCAGCAAACCACTAAAGGTATAACACCTTAATCCAGAAGAACCTGGCAAACACATATTAATGATAAAGTATTCATGAAAAGCTAGAATTTTACACATGAACCAATTTTACATCACTCAAACAATACCTTGGGAGATATTTGTCACAAGTAAAAAAACAGTGACATCCATCAACAGAGCACAGTTTCTCCAAGACTACACAGAAAGAAATCTACACAGAAAAAAAATTGAAAAGGCTACAATTACTTTGACAATGTTTCTACAGCTCAAAGGAATTTGGGGGTTGAAATAAATGGTTTCCTTCTCCTTCCCAGGGCTCCCAAAATCAATTTTATATATAATTCTTTCCTTTTTTTTTTCTTTTTTCCTCTTTTTTTTTTTTTTTTTAACAGAAGTCAGATCAGAAGTGCATGTGAAATCAGGTCACTGCAATAATCATGTACATGGTACATTTCCACTATTGCCTATTAACTATGAGGTTTAAATGAATGAGAAAAGTCTCAGATCCATATTTCACCAGTGGAAATTATTAATATAAACATAGCACAGCTCAGGTTTTAACCTTACCATCCAACTGGGCCTACTCGCCTTTGGAGAAGGGTAAATGGCATTAAATTAACAGATAGGGTTCAAAAGGCAGCTACATGGAGGCATGGATTCCATTAAGACCTGGAAAAGGATCCTGCATTGGGTGCCCTGGGCTTCAGGTAGCTGTTGTGGTGCTTCAGCACTGGATAAATTCAAGCTTGTGATCTTGAAGAAATGGTAGCTTCAGTGTACTTTTAAAAGCAGCTGTGCCGCTCTTATGAAGAGAAATTAAAACCCAGCTTATTTCTAGGTGAAAGCTTCTGGAAAACCTCCACAGGGGCAGAGGGAGATGACAGAAAATGGTAAGAGAGATTTGCGAAGAGGTGGATGTAGCCCCAAATTCTCTTAAAAGTTGTGTCTGAATACATGAGAAGGTACCAAGTAATGAAGGTTTGCCTTGCTCTGGACCTCTCTGTCTCCAATGCTGACCCACCCCAGGGGGTTTTGCAGAGTTAACTACATCAGAATAAAGCCCCACAGTGTAGATCCATTCCCAAAATGCTGCTACACTTTGCATCTGAGACTCTTTCGGGGCTATTTGCTTGTTCACACAAGAGACCTGTTAGCTTTCAAAATGGGGAGAGGGGTGGAAATCACTACAAATTAAAAAGAAAGAAGAAATCTGCATGTTCCTTTGCATGGCCATACTAAGGAGCTATTACACAACCCCCCAGGTCCCTTGCTCAGGGCTTCAGGACACAAAAACCCTGAAAAGCTCGCAAAGAACAAGTGCATTACAGAAAGTGAATGATTTTATTTTTTTATTAATATAGTTCTGAACGCCCAGTCAACAGATGGCTTCCTCCCAGTTGTAATGGATCTGATGAGAGGGGAGCCCCAGTCCAGGTGAGAGGTTAACTTTGTGTTTTAATTTAATAGACGAAGAAAAGTCTAAATGGAGAGAGATGAAATTCCAGCATAAATCCTCCACCAAGGCTGCTATGAAATAACTCTTTTGTTTAATTATTATGAGTTGGATCGGCAAACACTAGATCCCGATGGACAGAGAGCAGCTGTTACTATAACAGAAAGACATTCATCTTCCCTTCTCGGGACCCTGAAACTCTATCAACAATGCCTGTAAAACGACCCTCAGCTCCCCCCCACCTCCGAGTTTTCGCCTGACTTTCATATTCAGACCTATTTTTAGCCAACTTTTTTGTCGTGCCACACTTCAAAAGTTTTGCATGTTAGCTATTTCAAAATCATTTCCATGCACAAAAAGCATCAGGGACGTCAGTGGGGCGATTCTGGAGCACGGGCTGCGGGAACAGTGTGTCCCTCGCTCGGGGTTTCTTTTTTCATTAGCAATTCATTGAGAAGGAGCCTACAGACACAGTTACCCAGCCACATACACTTGCATTTCACTTACCTAACAGGGTAGGAGTGATCTCATTTACCTCTGAGGCTTACAGTTACCTTGGAAGGGCTTCTTTTAGCTGTTACATAATAAACACCTGATCTGCACAGGATTGCATGGGAAAGGAAATTCTATTACCAATAAAAAAACCCAAGTTTCTCATGTTTGCTTTTAGCAGCACTAACTCTGTCCCATTAGATGATAGCAGAGGCTATGTGTCTACAGAAAATTATCTATAGCAATAAAAATTAGCTGTAAAAGACTTCCACGGTTATCTCAGGTGTAATATAAATGTTAAAATACTCCCCAGGAATGGGCACATCCAGCCAAACTCCGGCTGATGTGAACAGGCACAGTGCCAGGGCATCAGGAGACAACAGCCCTGAGGACAGTACATTCAGTGGGTTGATTTTTTTTTTCCCTTTCCTTTTTTCTTTTTGCATCCATCGAAATTCAGGCTGAATGAGCTCTGTGCCACCAAGCTGCACCCACAAGAGGAAATGGCCAGTGACAGCAAGTGTGCTCTTTGAAGGCTCCATCAGGAGCTGCTTGTCTTTATCACGTGCATAAAGAAGCCTGGAAGTTGGGACCAGAGGGCCACTGTGTTGCTTCAAACACTCTAAAAGGTGATTAAAATCTACACAGGAATTTCTTGCTATAACTGAGCATGCTGATCCATAGGCCCCTGCTTCATGCTTTCACTTTAAGGTGTTCCAGGAGCCTGAGGAGGGGACTAAAGTATGTTTAAGTGAGGCAGAAAAACAACAGCAATCAGATAAAAATGTTCATTGCCATGAGTTTTGTGTTGCTGGGAGTTTTTTTGGGTTTTTTTCTGTGCGTTTGGTTCTTTTGGGGGGAAGTGGGCTGGTTTTGGGGTTTGGTTGTCTTTTTAAGGGCATTTGTCTTTGAAAAGTTTCAAAGGAAGCCCAGGAGCATGGATGAGGCAGCTCAGTGGCAGGGCATACCCCATGAGAGCATCCCCACCTGAGGGTCCACACCAGAGCTGGGCACTCACAACTCCACACCATGGGCACCAGCAGACAGAGCTGACAACCCAGTAAAGGCAGCACCAAGCACCAAATGCACCATCCTACTCTTCTCAATCAGGTTATGCTAAGCTTTTATGCATTCCAGGCTCCTTATGTAAACAGAAATTTCACAGCTGGAACCTGCTCCACGTGCATGAGCACCGGTGCCTATTGCCACCACCCAAACTCATTTTTTGGGAGCTGAGCAGGCGAGTGTTTTCCAGCACAACTTGCAACAGGTATTTGGGGAAGTGTCTTACCGCAGATGTAAGAATGCGCTTTAACAGAGACTCTCCTATAAAAATAAAAGTGCCTGATAAGCTGTGGGTGCACGTGAAAGCAAAGGATTATGAGTTCAAACTGTTGTGCACCCAAGAGCTGCCCAAGAGCCGCCGCTGGGCTGTAACTGGATACTCCCGCCACAAAAACCCAAGGACAACTGAATTTCTGAGCCTGCACATATACAAGGGAATTAGCATTCTTAACCCATTAATTACTACACTGGCAATGCAAATCCCACTGTGTTTCAGCTGCCATACTGAGCAGAGAAAACATAAAGACTCGGAGAAACAAGTGACCCACGTGCCTGTGGGTTGCACTGCCGTGGCCTGGTTGTCCCAAAAGTGAACTTGCCAGGACAAGGCTACCACCAGCATAACCACAAATCTGCACTTTGCTGAGCAGCTGCACCTCAAGTCAACTGCAGTTTCCCGCTGCTGAGTACAGGGACTCCTGTAAATCCGTGTGGAAATGTACAGGTCTGAAGCAAAGCCAATGCCTACTCTCACTTGAGCGCCTACAAAGCTCAGGGGCTCTTCCAAGACCAGTACCACTGTCTCCTCACAGCTTTCATATTGCACAGCTCAGCTTGCTGCCTCAGAAAAAGGCCTGAACATCAACTGTGCAAAGCTTAAATGCCCTCCTTTCCTAGAGAAAGAAAGTATCGATGGCAAACGGAGCAACTGGAGAGGGGAGTTTGCAGACAGCTCAGCCAAACTGCAGCAACAGCCACCAGCCCTCAGCAGCGATCCAGAGACTGCAAACCGTGAGAGCAGCACTAAAAGGGCTTAAAAAGCCTGAAACAGTCTCATTTTCTGAAATGCTTTTAAAAAGTCACAAAAAGGAGACAAGGGTTTGATTGAACATTTCGCCACTGCAGACCCATGGTTGCATTCCTCCCTCCCCAGGAATTCAAAACCGTCTGCAGAGGTAAATTATGCATAAGCAAAATATTCCTAAAAGCCAAATTTTAAGAGTTGCACACATTACACGAGGCATTTTTAAATAGCTAATGTCGGAGGAAAGAAGGGCTAGCCACCTTGACTGACCATTTGATAGATCAGGCATAAATGGAGCTAACTTTATCCCTCTCATCCACTCAAAGGCTTATCATCTCACACCTTGGAGCAATAAATTAGGAAGAAGCATTACATTAGCACTACTGGTACCACATGGAAATTTTTAACTTCTGCTACCAGTTAGAAAGCAAGTTCTATAATGGGAAAAAGCTTTAAAAAAAAATAAATTAAAAAAGGCAGAGGCAGTCACAGCGCCTAAGACACTACAGTGTCAGCTACTAAGGAATTTTTAAAATTACAACCTTTGCCGCTGTGGTTTGGGACTCACTCAGCACAGGTCTTGGATTTTGGGTTGGTTCGAAAGGCACCAGAGACACGGTCATTTGTTCCCGTTTTTGTTCATTTCTCTATAAAACTGACAGCAATACATTCCATTTCCAGCTTTACTGGAGGAGGATTAACTCGCCCTCTGTGCTCCCACGAGCACCTTTTTCTCCTTCCATAGTCACACAAGGGTACATATTAGACATAAAGAGTCCAGTTCAAAATCCACATCTAAACTTGCATGAGTATCCCCTTGGATGAAAATTAATGCCCCTCAGACTTTAAAGCACTGCATCTTTTCACAAACATGCTTTATTCTCTTTATTTAAAGAGGAGGCGCTCCTATACCGATACGTAACTATGAGACTGAGAAAGGTAAGAAAGAAAACAAAATGACACCTCTGGCTTAATAAAACTACCAGAACATTCTATTTTTCCCAGCAAATTTAATTCAAGGTGGACAAAAAAGGATAATGTGGTGGTCAGAGCACCAGTCATGGACCAAAGAGGATGGGGAGTAATGCCCTTGCCCTGCCACTGACTTGCAAGATCTCAGAGACGTCACTCCCGCCAAGGAATACCTTGTAAACTTTTATTACAACCCATAAATTATGCACTATAGGAACAGGATGAAACATCCGCAGATACAAGTTTTACTTCTAACAGCTCCTGTGCAAACATTTTCAAAGGCTCAGTTCAGCTTCTTAATACACCCCTGCTTCCCAAACCTATCAGTGAGGCAAAAAAGGGTGTTTTAGGTCCAGGCTGCTTCTTGTCCTGCACCCAACCCTGCCCGCACCCAGGCCCATGTCCTCCTCCCAGCAGCCTCCTGCCTGCAGAGCTCCCCTAAGGTCCGAAACCAAATCTGCAGTGAAACGACACACCAAGCTGGAAATTGCAGAATTATTAATGAGAACCAGGTCATTCGCATCTTCCTCCAGCCAGGCACAAACAGGCTGCTCTTTCCTCTGTGTTTCTTTATACACACCTGTGTGCATGAGCCAGTCCCTGCTTGTGAGCACCCCAGCCCAAGAGAAAAGGATCTTCCCAAGAACAAAAACACACCAAGCACCTCCACCACAGTCACCGAAAGAAAAGAAATTAAAAACCACATCAGGTGGACAGAGCACGCTACCAGATTAAAGCCTGGCTTTACCCCACACAGAAACACTTCCTCACGTGAATTATTTTATTAGTAGAGGTACAAAATATTGGTGTGACCTTGGGTGAGCCACTTCATGATGATGCAGCAGGGAGCCCTTGCAGACAGTATCATTTTCTCACAGTTGGTCCCTGGGCTCAGTGTTTTTGGAGCAGGGACCTTCTCTCAACGCAAACGGCACTTTGCAAAAGAGGAGCCGCATTTTTCCGAGGCACCTAGACACGAGTAACAGATTTTTTTTCTGAAGTAGCATGATGGACCAATGCCACATGCAATAACCTAATCAGAGTGAGACTCAAATACTGGTAAAATAAGAGGCACTTGTGTGCTAGGGGGAAGCATATTATTATTATTTTACAGTGTACACTGACAATTGCTGCTCTTAACTTTTCGTTTGAATTGAAGCTATACTGTAGTAAAGGAGGAAGATGACCGAGAGAAAAGAACATGAAATTGGGGAAAAATACCAACAGTTATATTCAAATCTAAGCATAAAATGTTCTGGGTCTGCAGAACGCAGGCAGAGTGTTTCATCTTTAATTTACTTCTCTGCCCCTTTGACTACAGTGGCTCCAAGAAAACTTACATGGGAGATTGAGGGGGGAGTGATGTATATTTTTTCCAATATACTTTAAAAGAACAAACGACTAAGGAGATACAAAATTATTTCAGAATGAAGTAATAATGAAGAGAAGAGATTAGACATTAGTTGATCCTCAATGGTTAATGGAGGGGAAAGGCAGGGGGAAGAGTAGAGCTTATAGTGGGGAATGCTGTGGCCACAAACACCTCTCTTAAACACATCCAATTTCACTGATGTGAAAATCTCCACATGAAAGAACAGGCAAAAAAGAGCTTAAGTGGGAACAGAGTGCAGAATGCCAAGTGCTACACTGAATAATTCAGATCCAGGCAGTGCTATTGGCCAGGCAGGAAAATCACACTCCCCTGCTAGTTTTAAAATCAAAGGCCAAGGAAGGATAAAAGAGAAAGACAACACCTCTTTAAAGCAGAGATTACACTCTGCAGTTCCCATTTCCCAACTTCCCACAACGTTTTGTTACAGGGAGAGCGCTGGAGACCAGGTGCTGCAGTACTGCCAAGGCACAGCACCTCGCTGCCTGCATCCCTGCCCACAGCTGTCTGAGGAACCTGGAAAAACCTGCCACATGCCTTTTTGACACCACTCCTCCAGTCCAGCAGCAAGAGAAAGCCAACTCTATAGCAGACCAACTGACCAACCCAAGCTGCCTTTGCAAGACTTTCTCAGCACATAAGCAGTTCTCCAGCTGCCAAAACTGAGGGTAAGAGCCCATGAGGGCTTTCCCTTGGGTCTAGATCACCACTGAACTCTAACAGGTTCTCTCCCCTACTTTCGCCCTTCCCAAAGTACAGGAATACTTTTCCAGCGCTAGCTGACGGAGCTGGAGACACAGATTTCCAGGCAATGGACAGGAGGCACCATAAGAAGGGGCTGTGCCCGGCACTGGGTGTGGTACTCCCTGGAGAAGGGGCATCCAGGGTCTTACCTTGCCTTGGCCATGCACAACAAGAAGCAGGGGGTTACCCAAGTCACTTGCACAACTTTTAGACTACTGTTCTGGGTGTGTTTGGTAGAAAGCTGTTACATTTTACGGGGCTTCAAAGATCCAGCCTTCCTAAAATCTCATTTAATTCTGACTATCCTACTGCAGCTCCACAAGGTCAGCTACTCTTAACACTGAATTTTAGAAATACTTCTAAAAGCAGGTCCTGAAACACAACACCCAAAGCACCTTTTACTACAAGGCCCCAAACATGGAGTAACTTTGACTTCTATTTATTTTATTTTAAAGGTGTCCTGGCTTTCCAGGAACCAGCACCACGTAGGCAGAGCACACAAGCACACCTTTGACAGGTGCCCAACCTCAAACCCTCTCTTGTCACTCATCTCCTTTGCTCTTGATAAATATACATCCCTTGGTTCCTCTTACACCTGCAACACTTCCGCAGAGTGACTCACCCCAGGGGCAGGAATGATGCAAACCACAGCAGTGGGATTCCTGAGCTGGCCCCATCATTCCATTACACAAGTTCCAAAAGACGTGCCTCTTGGAACTTCTCTTCCATCTGAACCTGTGCACTCATCCTGCTTCCCAGAACTGAAAAAAAGCCAGGAAATCCTTCTGGGGTGATCTGTAAAGCACGGAGTGCATGCATGGGGATGGCGGAAAATGGTAGGAGGGAAAGAAGAGAACAAAAACAAAACAGAACAAACAAACAAAAAACAAACAAAACAAAAACCACACAACAACAGCAGGAAAGGAAAGGGGAAAAAAAAAAGGAAGGAAAAAAGAGTGAGGCTGGCCCATCTCTTTCTTCTCTACCATCTATTCAGTGTCAGCAGGGGAGGTCCACAACTGTTGCGTCATGTAAAGCACAAAAAAACCTGACAAGCGTGTTTTAGCTGATGGAGAGCAGAGTGGACAGGAGGCTGGTGACAGCTCGAACGCAGGCAGTGCGAGCCCTCCCGCTTTAATTGGCTGCTTCTTCCCATCGCATCGAGCGAGCAGGAGCCTCGCAGCCTGCATGGGCTGCTCAAAGGCAAAAGAAATGGCAGAAATTTCAGTGTGTATATACTTTAGTTAACTCCCCAGGCTCAGGTTAGACCCTCACAGTGGTGCAGGGATACAGAATTTTTAACCCTGCCTGATCCAGAAAAAGAAAAAACAACAACAACAAAACCCCAAACAAACAAACAAAAAAAAAAAGATGCAGAGGATGCTTCCAAACGGAGAGCAGGGAAAAGGGGGGAGTTAAACCACAGGCTGTGCAGGACCTGGAGAGGTGTTTATAAATAATGCCACTAAAAATAATACACTGCTCACTGGCATCTCAAACATAGCATTTTCTTCTCCACACAACTCTGACAATGGTTATCGCAGTGGTATAATTACCTAGGTTTGATGGCCGATTAAAAAAATACATATCCCAAACACCTGTTCAAGAGTTTTGTGTTTTTAAAGGCCGTTGCCATTAACCTTGGGCCACGAACTTCATTGTGTTTAATTAGCAGGCTAATGAAGCCAGTTTTATTCTCTTTCTCAAGAACAAGAGGATAAATAGAAGACAGTGAAAGAGGAAACCAGATCCATTTGCAGCACAATTCGCTGCTGCATGGCATTACTTAAACTTGCACCAAAATAAAAGTAATGTAATGGCTCAGAAAACATGTTAGCAATGCATTCTGCAAGACAACTCCTTTTACACCTTCTGTATTTTCCCAAGCTCATCGATTAAAACATGATTTCTGAACATTTGGGCTGCAGAGAATTTGCAAACAAAGGGCTAAAAATGAACATAATGTTTTCCTCAATGAATCCTCAGTACTCAAAAAAAAAAAAAAGGCATAACACATGATTTTTTTTTTTTTAAGAACAGCAGCCCTTGCTTGCTTTGTTACAGCCAGCCAAGGTAGCGATGAGAAGCATCAACAATGGAGGTCAAGCGATTTTCGAAAAGCCCACCACTTTCGCACAGCCCTACCATGTACACACACAAAAGACATACTTCAAGCAAAGCCCAGTGCTCTGAATCCCAGCAACACATTCCAACTTTGGGTATCTGAGCTTGTTTTCTTTTTTTTTTTTTTTTTGACTGAACAGCTTTAGTTAAAACTGGACAATGAAGACCCCGTTGATAAATACTCATAAATATCACAAGACAGACAGAAAGGCTTTAAAAGAGAGAGAGGGATTTACAGAATTGCTAATGCACTGATTTAATGATTCAAGAGGACCGTTCCAAATAAACAGAATTATATTCATTTTCTGGGGTTTCTTTATTTTATTTTCAGGAGGAGAAAAAGTCAGCATAGGTATGCCCTGTCAGATTATCCTTTTCATAACATGATACATTTAAGAAGCTTTCAGAGTTCATTTTTCTTAAAGCAATTGCTTTTTTCCCTCCACCTTAGATTTCAACCACTATATACACAGAGCCATAGGATCAGGTTAAAAACCAAACCCAAGCCAAACAAAAACCCAACGCCATACCCAAAACAAAACCACAAAATCCGGAAGCCATCTCCTTTTATTGAATCGCCCGAGATAAAAGGATTCCAAGATATATGGAAAGAAAATGCAATGACCATAAATCTCCTTTATGCACATAATAGAATTTTCCAGCCAGGAGAGCTGTTGTGATGAGAGCAACGCCGAGCACCAGGAATGTTGCTGGCACACACACACACCCCCTTGCCTGCTCCTTCCAAAATACCTGCTCTCCTCGGCACTGCTATGTAAATACAAACCCGCACAACCCCCTTCCCAACACATGGAAACAAAGCTGCGTCCAAGTGTCCCAGCGATCAGATAAAAAACCTCGAGCAGGCTTTGCTCAGCAACACATTAATTATTTTAATTTTTTTTTTTAATTTTTATTGTCCGCTCCCTTTTTATTGCCACTCACACACACACACTTTCGGTGTGTCTTAAAAAAAAAATAATAATAAAATAATGAAGCGCTGGCACTGTCGGTAATGGCAGAGGCAGGCGGTGGCAGCGCATATTTAATGGGCACTCGGAACAAAGGAAGCCCCGGCTGCAGGAGCGCCCCGGGGCCGGCTCCGCGCCCGCTCCCCCCGCTCCGCGCCCCGGCCCCGGCGGGCAGCGCCTTCCCCGGGGCGGGGGACACGGACACGCACACGCGGGGAAACCCCCCTCCCCCTACCCCCACCCGCTTTGCGATACAAGGAAGCAGCGATGGTAAAAAGCCGCCGGGAACTCCCCGGCTGCCCATCGCGGAGCCGGGCACGGCTGCAGCATCGCNTGCAGCATCGCTGCCTCCCGCGCCCTGCCCCCGGGAACCCCCGGACGCAAACAGCCCCCCTCCCTCGTTCCCGTCACCCTCCCGTGCCCCCGCAGCCCCGGGCTGGGAGATGGAGGGAACGTAACAAGTCACTGCCCAGCGCCGGGGCGGGGGGCTGCGAGCTCAGCCCCGAGGGGGTCGTGGTGACCAGGCAAGGGAGGGGGCGAAATTTCCCCCTGTTTCCCCTGAGGGATATGCAGAGATAATAAAAAGGAATGGGAAAAATAATAATAACAGAATCAAAAAAAAAACCCAAGGAGGGTAAGAGGGGAGCGCGGGGATTTCCAGCGTGCCCGCGTTTTCAGTGCTGGGGGGAGCACAGGGGGTCTGANATGGGGCACCCCATGGAGACCCCTCCCTGCCTCCCGAAGCGCTGCCCCGGGTGCCCCCTCCTGCTTCCCCGGCCGTGCCCGGGCTTCGGGCGAACTTCCACCCGCGTCCCTCGGCACAACGCGCACCCCGCAGGTTGGAGGTGAAGTTTGGGGACCAGCCCAGGTCCGTAACATAAACGGCATGAAGAGCATACAAAACAAACACCCTCCTCCGCCTCGGAAGCCTCCTCCCGAGGAATGCTCCTCCAGGCATCCCTCTGGCCCGCACATCCCCTTTTTCCCAACTTTCTCCCAGCTCCCCGCGGCGCC
>VZRE01010646.1:0-34804 GCA_013396775.1 Cephalopterus ornatus
CTCTCCATTGCTGGAAAAATACTCGCAAGTATACAGACAACTGAATGATTATTTGACCAACTTTTTGTTCACCTGTTCTACCTCACTTTACAAATTAAATGTATAGCTAAATCAAATGAGAAAATATGGGCTCAGTTTTCGTCATAACAGCATCAGTATTTATCTTTTCTGTGCATTTTATTTACTGAGCTTGGTGAAGAATTACCATGTCATGGTTATTAGGTCATACAGACAATGCTTTCCCAATACCAATGCCCAGCCCCAGGGCACTGTTTGATTTGTTTGCATAGATGTAATTTCTGTGTCCCAGTCATTCTCAGGATCTCTGTTGATGGTGAAAACCGAAACCCCAGTGGATGAGTGTTCCATGCCAACGGGTGGTCTTTGACAGTCAGTACTGCTTTTCTTTAGAATGATTCTCCTCCAAAACCCTGAAGGGAAACAGAAGAGAAAACAATTTGAGCAGAAACCGGGAGAGGAAACAGCCAGAAGACTTCTGCCACCTACGCACCCATTAAGGTTGTTACAACTTTCTCCTTACTCACAGATAATTGTCACTTCTTATCTTATATTCTAGGATTTCTTTTTAGATGGAAATGAATGTCAGAGAAGTTCTTGGAAACAGAGGCTTAACAGAAGTGTTGTTTTTAGGTGTCTGTCCCTTAAGGATATCACTCAATGCCCACCTGATTACATTACACAACACATTAGCATGGAGTGTCCTTTCCTTCAGATGAATTGGTATTTTTGCCATTTACACATAATTGCATAGAAACACATTCTTAACTTCAAAAGGGAAAAAAAATCATCTATCTACCTAGAACATTTACTTTGAACCCTCTTCACAAATTATCTGATCAAAAACACAGGTTATGATAGATATGCCTTTCACCTTTTTGTCCAAGCAATGTTCATTCATCCCTTTGCAATCTTCTAGCAGTCCCAGAAGTACAGGACAAGAAAATGAAGAATAGCAGCATGAATCACAGTGAATGTAATCTGAAAAAGACAGCAGTGCATGCTTAGGAATTTTCCTTTTGTTTCAAGCATCTGAACTTTATTTATACATACATACATACAACATGATGAACTTCACGCTTTCTTTCAAGGTCTTTTCCAAGGACAAAAGTAAGGGTTTCTGCCTTTAGAAAGAGGTTTGTAGTGATAACCCCACCTATTTCTCATGACTTTTCAGAGAATTTAATTTTTAAACCTGCCCAGCCAGGAACTGCTGTGCTGTACATTCACTACCTAGACATTCCACTTCTTTTTTGCATTTGATGCATCAGAGCTCTACTAGGAGGAGTAAATTGTCACATTACCATTTCTAGGTTATTCACTTGGATGTTTTTCTTCTCAATTTTAAATTACCCTTCTAGAATATTATTTTAGAAATAAAAGTAGGTTTGTGTGTTGGAAACCAGAGCATTCAGAACTTAAGACTTACTAATTTCTTAGAAGGAAAAATTATAAATTATCTAGTCAAGAATCTGTTTTTGAAGTAATTCTTTTAATACTCATCTTGTTTATCAAATTCATGATAAAAGGGGATCATGCAAAATGAGAGAGCTTAATTTGTGCAACGTAGGGAAAGTGCATAATGTGAAGACAGAAATTTCATGATTAGAGGGTGAATCACTTTCCATCTCAGACATTTCCCAGCCTTAAAAATAATCCATTGACCTATTTGCTATAAACCTCATCTCTAACAACTTCCAATTCATTTAGCATTGCATCCACTGCCTTTCTCTGCAGAACCTCTATGGCTCTTTTCTCTCTGGCCCATTTTTCTCTTTATCTAATGTAGTAAATAAAAAAATAAATAAAGAACAGTAGATTTTATTTTCTTGTTGCCTCATTTGCCCCTTACTTCCATGTTGTGCTCTGTTCCTGGGAATAATGATCAATGGTACCTAGCAGGCTCTCAGTTCAAACCCTAGCATTCTATAGATTCATTTTAGCAATGGATCTGTACATGTGCCCATTGTCTTATGCAGCTCACTGCCATTCCCTAAGAAATCCAAGCAATTGGTAACGTGTATGAGTGAGACACTGCATTCATCTCAGCTGGCTGCAAGTAATTCCAGTGGTTTAGTTAGGAGTTTGGATGTCTTATGTATATCCTGAAGATAACAGGGAAAGATGGGCATCAGTGGAAACAAATCAACTCAAGTACAATTTGAATTGTCCTCTGGAGACCCATTCCTTATTCAATGTATAACAAGGTGGTGTCTAAACAAGATGAATCTGTGTTTGTGAGACTGTCTGATGTCCTGATTGGCAAGGTTATTGGGGAAATAAATAAATTAAAGACTAGAGCCCATCTATCTCAGTTTTTGAATAACCCCACTCTTTCCAAATTGGATGAGTAAACCCTTTGAATCAGTCTTTGGGACTTACTGGAAACTCTAACTGCTGACTAACTAAGCAAGATGCACTATTTAACAAAAGAAAAAAAAATTAGCAAGAAATTAGCAGCTAATTCTTGTGACAAATAACCTGCAAGGACATAAAAATCATTGAACTATTTATATAAATAGTAGAGTTACATGATTTCACTAGTCGACTGATGATTTCAGATAGAGAAATAGTTTTTATGCCTAGAAAATTCAATGACGGGATAATAGGTCTAACACGTTTTGTATTCAAAATACATTGTATTTAATTGAGATGTTTCACCAGACTTTCTCAGCTGCAGTCTATCCCAAACTAGACACAAAACATACCAAACATCTCTCATTTTTGTTAGAGCTACTTGAAGTTTTGTATATAAGCAGAATCGCAGAACTCTAAGCAAGTCCTATTTCCTACTCAGGGCCGATTCAAAATTGGATGTTCTTCTGCTCTGCTGTAGTGCAACAGACAGGATTATGTCTTGTTTAGGGCATATTTAACATATACGCACAGTATTTAGCGTTTCAAAAATGAATTATGGCTACTTGAGCAAACAAAATCCTAAGAAAAAGCTAAAGTTTGTCTTCTTTTAATATAACTTCATTGTATTTGCAGAACCCATGCAAGATAAGTTCAGCTGCTACCTCATCCTAGAAATTTAACCCTCTCACACAGCTCAGGCTCTGCTCATTCCTGGAGTCAAGAATGTGACACTATGCAGAAGAGCCTGGACCAAAAGAAGTGCTTATAAGCAGCAATATCATAGCACTCGACACAGAGTGTGATTTGGCTCTGATCCTAAATTAGGATACATTTCTCAAGTGAGCTCCTAATTTCCCAGCTGAGACAAGTTTTTCAATTGCTTTGGGTTTTTTTCTGCTCTGTTAAAGTGCAATTAGTT
The DNA here is from genome assembly GCA_013396775.1 of Cephalopterus ornatus. Lineage (NCBI taxonomy): Eukaryota > Metazoa > Chordata > Aves > Passeriformes > Cotingidae > Cephalopterus > Cephalopterus ornatus. The sequence goes on from VZRE01010646.1 coordinate 3,296, forward strand.
TAATTTAAAGTCACAGTGGTTTCAGCAGAGAAGCAGCACCAATTCTTGTCATTCCCAACAGAGTTTGTTCTGCAAACATGTATTTTTTCTAGCGGTGGAAAATCAAATAGATTTCAGCTGCAGAAGAGTGAAAAAGGAGACACTCAGCTATAAGGTCCCTCCTGAGAGTCAGGAGGACTCATCTCTGCTGCTACTGCCAAGCCAATGCTGGTGTGTGGCAGCAGGCACACTTTTCCTCCTCTGCTCTACTTCAAGTTAAACAGATTAGTATAAACCAGCTATTTGACCCATAATGAAGTCCAGCATTGACTCCAGCTGTATCCCGTTGTCCCTGCCTACAAAGGGACACCATTTTACAAGTTTAAGATGCTGTTTGTGCAAGGGCATGAGAAGCTGTATCATCCTGCCTGGACCCAGGGAAATCTACAGTGCAAGTGTCCCTGGGAACTATTGGCTGATGGCTAAGAGCTAGAAGGTTGTGCTGTGTGCTCAAAAAATATAAATATAGTTTATACATTCATCAATAAAAAGATAAATTGTCCCAAGGCCACAAAATTATGTATTGGTTCTATCCCAAACACCACTGGCTATTGCAAAGGCATTTATAAAATCCAATGAGGGTGATGATATGATTGAATTCAGACCAGAGAGTTTAATGGATGAAGTCGTGGTTTGGAACGAAAGCTTCACTTATGTGGAAGAGCTGAGCACACCTGAAAGCAATTAATTCTTCTGAACCAACGTTGATTTAATGTCAGAATAAACATGTACCTTGGTATTTACTATGACAACATCTAAGCAGGTCCCCAGTGGTGAGACAGAATTTCCTGGCATCATAAAATGAAGTTTAATGATTTTCAGTGCTTTCAAGAAGTTGACTGGTTCAGTTAAAAAATGAATCTATTTGCAATACATATAACAATGAGATTTAAAAAATTGTCCTTATATCTTTATAAGCCATGTATACTAAAGTAGAGGAGGGGGAAGGAGTTCAAAGTTCAAATTCATTAATCCTCATTTGTAACTTCCTATATGAGAAGAATGATACATTGCTTTGGTGATGGAAAACTACTATCTCTACCATGTTCCTGTGTATGAAGTGCTATGCTGCAGTTCACAGAAAATCTTCAGTTCAAACATAATCCCTGTTGGAGTGGGTCCAGAGAAGGCCATGAAGATGATCAGAAGGCTGGAACACCTCTCCTAGGAAAACAGGCTGAGAGAGCTGGAGTGGTTCAGTGTGAAGAGATGGCTCTAGGGAGACTTTATTGCATCCTTTCAATGTGCAAAGGGGACTTATAAGAAAGACAGAGAGAGACTTGTTGCCAGTGCCTGTAGTGACAGGACAAGAAGTAACATTTTTAAGCTGAAAGAAGTTAGATTTAGATTGGACATAAGGAAGAATTTTATTTTTTTTTTTTTTTTATGATGAAGGTGTTGAAGCACTGGAACAAGTTGCCCTGACAAGTTATGGATGCCCCATTGCTGGCAATGTTCAAGGCCAGGCTGGATGGGGCCCTGAGCAACCTGATCTCCTGAAAGATGTCGCACGGCAGGGGCATTGGACTGGATGATCTTTAAAGGTCCTTTTTAACACAGACCGCTCTGTGATTCTATGAAAGATCACCAATGTTTATGCAAGTTATATTTCAGGCTTTAGAACACTTGGAGTGAAGCCTGTACATCCACTCTGCATAATGACCTGGAAAACTGCCACTGCCTTCCTGCAGGGACAGGGATTTGCAAGACTCCCTCACACACTGCCCTCTGTGCCCTGTATAGGGGGGCATCTCAGCAAATGGGGAGAAGATGCACTTCTTTAGTGGATAGAGTTTGTTCTCTACCCCTCATATTAAAACCACACCCTGTAGAGTGAAAATACTGAAGAAAGGCAACAAATACTTCCAGCAGATCTGAAGACCTGGTGCTTCACCTCTGTCCTAGAGATATTTCTTCAAAAGTCTGTGAGCAGCATCCGTTGAAATAATTTTGATGTTTGCAGAGGGACAAAGTCACTGTTAGGTGCCAAATGTGACAGTGGGTTTTGGGTCTTTTTGCTGAGTCCTTCTTCTTTCAATTTGTGTCTCTAATAAATTCCCACCTGTAACAGCTCAAAACTTTCTCTGATGACTTACACCTAGTTGAAATTTGACCTGTGATAACAATTGTTTTTGAACCAGGCAGGGAAATATGTAGCTCTCTGGACAACTGAATAAAAATCCTGTGTGTAAAGCCTGGCAACAGGGGTGTAATGACCCCCTGCCAGACCCAGCAGCTGCCACTAAGAAAGAGATGCACCTATCTGCCTCAGAGACTTCTTCCAGATTTACCAGGATAAATATTTCAAGGAGCAGCAGTCATTGTATATACAAAACTTTTTGCATTTACAAAGGTAGTTCAGTTACATTAACTAAATTAGAAAGTTTTCCTGCAGTCAGCTGAGGAAAGTGAGGCACTCCTGCCCTGATTCAGTTTTCAGACCTGTAAAAAAAGGAGTAATGTAATTCCGCTTATCTTTTTGGCACCAGAAGAATAGTGATAAAAAGGCTGAGCCCAATGAAGTCAGTAGTGATCCTAGCAGCCATTTGGTCTATTGATTTTAAATGGGCTTAAAATATCTTTTAAAAGGGCCTTCTGGATCACTTATTAAGCAGAGCCAAATTGGAGAGGCCTGCCTGTACTATTACTTGAAGCAGTCTTGAAGTCTAGTGCCAGGCATTTCAAGTCTTAAAGTTAAATAACATAATGTGTTCCTGAAATATGTCACTGAATTTACACAGAATGCCAAATAATTTGTGATCCTAAGCATTGCCACATTACTACACTACTAATGCTTTGGTACCTGGTAGCACTTTCTTCCAAAGGCTCCAAAGCTCAATCAGAATATTATTTGCAAAATCAATCTGAGGTTTTGCAAGGTAGACTTACCGAATCTCTGAATTTGCAGAAACAACCATTTTGTAAAAGGAGAATAATTACTTTTTGACCTTCAAAATTCAATTAACATGTGGGCAGAGGGATTTCTGTACACTTGTTGATGCTCATCAAATGCATAGGTCTGAATTGCCCCGTATTTCAAAAAGGCATCTGCATTTGTTCTTTACTTGGGCTTGAATTCAGAATCAAGCTCCCTCTAAATATCTTCACTCTTAAGTTTAGAAATATTCAGTTAAATATTCTTCACTAACCAGTTTTGCTGCTGCACGTTAGTATTTTAGTATTTTGGGGTGTTATCATAATCTGTAAGAAACAGTTTAGGAGAAGGAAGTCAGACTAATCCATGTACGATCTTATAATCTACATAAGTATGAGAGATTCCAGCAAATGTGCAGTGAAAGCACATAGTAACAAGGAATCTGTTGGTTAGATGCTTCCACAGATATGAAGATGTTTTTTGCCGGGCCTGAAGAGTGAGATTTCTGACTAATTTTGAGGCAATGAAAAAAAGATATACACCGTAATCATACTAGAAATAAGGTTAGAAATCTGAAGAATCATTCTGAATCTAAGCAGTTCCTAGCTTAATCCGGAGTTCTCCAGCCCATAAGTACTCAACAGAAGTCCCAAAAACATATAAAAATACAAAAACTTTGCTCAGAAGAACTAGGATCTGTCACTCACAGCTTCTAAGGAAGTTAGCAGTGTTATTGGCCAATAACTCAGTCCAAGGTATTTGCCTGATTTTTATTTACTTTCCTTTTAAACTTTTCAGTAGTGAAATCATCTGAATGATGATGATTAAGATTATTTTATCTGAATTCTATCACCTGCAGGCAACCCTACCTCCTCAATGCAGCCTACATCTGATTTCCTTACTATGGTGTTACCTGGAACCTTTCTTGGACCGTGACTTCATCTCTGTGACAGTGTTCCTGGGAATTTAACACTTGTTGGTTCCTAGACATGATGTGGATACTTAATAATAACACTAATAAGTGCTATATGAGCATTACCTTAGTTCAGCCTCTCTTCTTTCATGTCAGGAATAAAATGTTATTTTAAAAACCTAAAAATTTGCAGATTCCATAAAAAGACTTAATTTCCATTAGTCATAAAATTAATTTATGTTCTCCAAATATGTTTGGGATTATTTAAATAGTAACCACTTTACAATCTTAAAATATGCAGAGGTTTCACTTTGAATTCTGAGATCAATAAAAATTAATGATGTTTGGTGCCGCTATAGCCCAGAAGCTTTTGAGACATAACAGTCATTAAAAAAAGAAAGTCAGAAGTTTACTGAAGGAAGTTTATTAACGCTGTCATATCTTACTAAAGCAATTTGCTTATCAACTTCTCACCAAGCTTTTAATTTTCTAGAACAAACAAATATATCAGCACCATTAATTTCATTTTGGCCACTTTAAATGGCAAGATTAAAAGCCAGGCTCAAACAAAAATCATTTGCAACTTTAACTACAGAGAGTGTATCATTAGAGTGTCCTCTAGGCAAAAGAGTCTGCCTTATATCAGCGTGATGTATGATGTTAAATCCTTGGATTTCAGTTCACAGAGGAAGGTATTCCTCACTGCAGTGATGAGCCCAGAGACAAATGGGAGTTTAGTACGTGTTTCATTTTTAATTCTCCCTAGCAAGAATGTGAAACAGATAAAATAAAACTCTATTATGACTGGTAGAGTGGGATCTTCATTTTAAATTACCCCTTAATACATTAACTGGAGGAGAAACAAGATAACTTGATGACTTCATGTAGAAGTACTTGTTACTGTCCAAAGCTTGTCTAACGGCTGCTAATTCTTATGGCACTGTTGTTCCTGGAATGACACTTAGTCACTGCTATCTGCTACACATTGAAAATCACGCTCTCTGAGGACAGCTTTGGACCACATGGGGTTTGTGCTTATTTTGGGGTTTTTTTCTTTTTAAATCTGTATTCAGGCATCAGTGTATAATTTTTTTCATCACTGGCTCTCTTAAAATGCCCGCCCCTGTATCCTCTGCATTGCAGAAAATTGCTGTAGGTCTTATTGATTTTAACTGATGCTGGTGGATTAGTTTGCCTTAGTTCCCAGTATAAATCAGAGAAATGTCATCTATTCCCTGCAAAATATTTGTCATAACATCTCTACATACAAAGATACAGGATGAACAACTTTTATGTCAGCAGTAATATCAGAAAACACACTGTTATTCTTCTTGTTGTATTTTTGTTGTTGCTTATTGCCTCTGTTTTTGTTATCCTTCTTATCCAGTTTCACATGAAACAGTTTGATATGATAAGCCATGCCTAGCGATAAAGAATTCTGCATTTTAATTAGTTTACTGTTTAAAATGTTAACACTTTCAGCCTTTTGGGGTGATCAGCCTAGTTTTAGTAATTCTCTTGGGGGTCTGCTGCAGCAGCTCATATCTTCTATTAGGAAAACCACTGGTAACAGCTATATCTGTGTCTTTCCAAAACCCAGTGAAATTAATTTGCAAGATAGAGGCACTACATATACCTGTGTTGGACACCTGCTTTACTTTGAATTAAACTCAAAAGAACAGTTTCATTTGCTCACAGTCTTCATTTTAGATGCAGTTTATCCTTGAAGAAATGAGCAACGTGGGAAGCCTGATGTCTCTCAGCATGTGAGACCGAATCAAACTGATCAGCCTAATTCTCTCCATAACAGCAGACACATACATTTTAATTTTCTTTTCCAGTAGACCATGCAGAATGCATTATTTTTCTTCAGATACATCTAACTCTTAAGTGACTGCAAAAATATCTTCCACATGCAATATAAGTAGCACCTGACTCATGTCAGATACATGGGGCAGAACACAGATTTCAAAGTCCACTTTAAGCAGCTGGCTAAACCTAATCTCTCTTCTTTGCTTTCTTTAATTTTAATTTTTTTTTCTTTACTTCATAAGTGCTAAAAAAGAAGTATCTCTGTGCATGTCAAGCCACCCTACTGTGAGTAAGTGAGTATCAGCTCTGGCCTAAGGTCTCAGAACCAACAAACATCTCCCTGATGTGTCTCTGGGATTTGATCTGCAAAGTTCCTCAGACCATATCAGACGCTGACATAAGCAAACACCCTGCAGGACACATTTGTGACAGTACTATCTACCTTTTACACTGCCATTTCTGTTTGAAGTGGGATGAATGCTCTTTTCAGACTCACAAGGTCAAATCTCTCTGTCCTAACCACAACTGGTAGCTCTTCCTGAAGGTAGAATAAGGATGGAGGATGCTATATTACTCTTCCTCAGTGAAAGAGTCTCACCATGAGAAACTCATTCAAATTTCTCTAGAACACAGTGCCAAAAACATAAAGTAAAATTATGTTTAGGGGATTCACTTGAGAGCAGAGACTTGTGTCTTGGTTTACTACCAGAAAACTATTTGTGCATATTTTAATTAAATATAAATCAATTCTAGGAACAGGAATTAGACCCAAAACCATCAATGGGTCACTTTCAGCTGAGTGCCTACTAGTCAAATTATATTAAAAATAAAAATAACCATTTTAAACCCCTCCTTTCTGGCCCACTGAGCTCTGAGAGACCTATCTTCCAACATGTAAACATGGGCTCCTCAAGGCTGGGAAACTCTCACTGTTATGGTGTTTTCAAGTGAGATAAGAAAAGTTTATATCTAAGGCAAAGCAACAAATGGAAATGCTCTCGTTATATCAGTTCTCTATTTATCTAGGTATATATATGCATGTGGCACTGCCTTCCAGTGTACATTTATTCAGCTGGGAGGAAGGTAAGAATTGGTTTCTGGGATTCTGTCAATATACCACATCAATTGTCACGAATTATACCTTTCCTCCTTCAGCCCTGCTGACTATTTTGTGCAGATAGCATATTTCCTGCACAGTTGCTTCCAGAAAGAAATTGTGAACCTCTTCCAAGGCCACGGAACAAAAAGCAAAAATGTCTGAGACCAAAAAAAGAGAACCAAAACCTAAGAGGTGCCCTTGTTGTCAGCTTCTTCACTCCAGCTCTAGCTGGTTTTGCTCAGCATCATAACTGTTTTGGGTTTGCTCTGGTGGAACATCTGACAGGAAATTGGAGTTTCTCTGAAAGACTTAAAAACTCCGCTTTTGGAGGGAGTTTTAACATTTGACCACGGTCTGTGCAAGTCCAAAAAAACAGTTTTCGTGAAAGAATATGATGGTTTTCTGTGACAGCTAAGTTGTAAAAACTTTTATCTGTGTTAAATTTCTTCCATTATGATGAACAGAGGGAGAATGGATTTAGCAGCACCCAGTGACCCTGCAGCACAGTGAGATTGCAGGAATTATTGCCACTTCAGTTGGGCAGCTATTGGCAGTTGATTAGTTTGGTTAGCATTTCCACGGCACTTACAGAAAAAAGGTAGGTCTGAATAAGCTGATTCATAAGCTTCAAGTCAGCCAGACTGACAGACACAATCACTTCATGTTTTCCTAGAGAAGGTCACCAAAGATATCAGGAAGCTCTGAATCTCACATGTTGTTTAATCCAAAGGAAAACTATCACAAAATCGTTTTCTAGGTGCAGGACACAGCTCTGCTCAGCAAGACTGACTAAAACAAAAGCAAATTTTTCTCCTGTTCTTTTTGTCTTTCTTACCCTTGTTTTCAGTGTATTTGTCATGAGAAAGCCCCATGAAGTTTTAGGAAAGGCTCCTTGACAGCACCTTGAAAAATGATCTTATGCCTCCTTCTCTATGGAATCTGCCATCTTCTCCTGCTGTGGTAGAATTGCTCCCACTGTGGTCTCTGCCACTTCCTCTGTCAGCTCCAGAAGTTTGTCTCTTCCACAAACACTCAATATCTCCCCAGGAAAAGAAGTCTCACCTGCCTAGGGAGGTCCTCCTGATGTCGAGAGCCACACAAAGGTGAGGCAGGGCTCTCCCCTGCTGCCCAGACACTGCCATGATGCCAAAGCAGGTCATAAACTATACCTAGGACAAAACTCCAACAAAAAGTAAAATACTATCCACTGCTGTTGGGTTGAAATAGTGATAATACACCAGTTTGAGTTAGCAATCTGTAATTGTCCCCTAGGGTTAAACTTGAACTTTTAAGAAAATCTTAAAAGTAGCTAGTTGTTTACATTAAATAACAGTTTACCATTATTTGGAGCCTGAGTTCCATTCCTCATTATATAACGTTAACATGCCCTTTATTTGCAGAGGTTGTACTTTTTGGCTGAAATGTGAAGTCAGCACACCTCCATTCCCTAATGCTGTTCAATTCCTTAGTTCATTCATTAATTCCTTAATGCTCAAGTGCTACTCCTTTAAAAGTAAGGGGTTTGCTGCAGTCTCCTGGACAAGCACCGATTTGGGGCTTGGAAAATTTTTCCTGACCCAACTGGAGTTTCTTCATGACACAAGGTGATTACTTGCTATCTCCAACTGCTCGTGGGGCTCTCCCACGGAGGCTCCCAGCGAGCTGCTCTCCAGGGATGCGGGTAATTCCCCACAGCAGTGTAAAGTTACAACACTCTTGTGAGAATGTGTGTGTGTGCCTGCAGTAGAAACAACAACTAAAAGGTGGCCTTGGAGTAAGAGAAACCTGACAGAGCCAGTAAATGCTACTGCAAATTAGTTTTACGGAAGTAGAGATAAAAAATGGCTTTAAACTGTACAGAAAGTTCCAAGGAAAAGTATTCAGTCCTCACACAATTACCTTTTGGCTGACCTTTGCTAGATTTTGGTGAATGAATATTAATGAATCTCCAGTGTAAAAGTAATTTAATGAGAAAAAACTTACTTAACACAGTATTTGGGCCACTGGAAAGCTGATTTCCAGTTACCTAATAAACCTATTTGCTAAATTTTAGAGTAAAACCACAAATGTACATTTAATGTTAACATATATAGTGGGACTTGTGTTACAGATCATGCTAAATTGGGAGCTCCAAATCAAAATAGACTTCTTTTAAGAGATATTAAAAATATTTCATTCAAACCCCAATTAGATTTTCCTTTGGTTTACAAATATTGTACCCTGCGATCTTTATACTTTCTAATATTAGTTTCCTTTTCTCAAGCACAAAACCAAAATCATAGTACCCCCAAATAATTTTCCCCTCAAGGTATTCTTAGATGTCTTTGTGCTACTGTTGTTTAAGTAGGAATTATCACTAATAATTTCTGTCATGTTTTCATTGTATATTCTTTGTTTTAATTACAAGAAGAGCTAAGAGTTTACAGTTTAATCACAGCTAATGCTGGTTTTGCTGTTACAAAATCAGTGGCAGGGAAGAGCAGTCTAGAAGGAAACATCAGTTATTCTGATTACACGTCAGGACTGATCCAAAGTACACAGACTAAATTAATTGTGTCCTACTGACTTCAAGAGGCCTTGAGAAGCTAATCAATAACATCAATCACAATTGGGAAGGAATAGACAGATCAGTTGCTGAATCAAGAAATAGCATTTAAAACATGTTTAGATGGTTACAGAGAAGTCAAACAATGCCAAGGAATTTCGTAGGTTAACAATTTGATGAGCTATGTCCCTGTGCTAGCAAAACCATTCTGGTAGTTTTGTTTTGTTTATTTTAGAAAATAAATCTTTAAAATTGGAATAAATATGCCTGCACTACATGGAGAAAGTGTAGAATTTAAAAGCTGGGTGTTTAAAAACAGCAGAAACATTGTAGTTGCAGAATGGTAGTACTGCAGACAAAATAATGGTATATACTGCCTGTACTGATAAGATCCTTTTTCAAGGCATTTGTTTGTGTATCCTCATATCCTCTCAGAACAATTGCAGGTTCTCAACCTTCATATTACTTTGCAGGATCAACCCCAAATTTATTCTTGTTATGTAGATTGCATTAGAGTATTATAACTGAAAACAAAACCAGGCTTTTTAATCTGCTGTAAAATAACATGTAAGCCACTCATGAACCTATATGAAATCGAAAAAAACCTAATATTTTCATCTTAAATTCAAGAATACTCTATGCCATCTCAGCTGAAAGTTTTGGTAAAATAACTTGTAGGATGATACCGTTTAGCATCATCAGCTAAATAGTATTATTTTCTTATTATAAATATGTGGGTTCATGTGGCTGACTTCTACAGATTGCAGATCTGCAAAGAGATGAATAATTTCAGAATATTCCTCTGTTTGTTGGGTTTCAGTGTTATGCAAAAAATATTCCAAACAGCATAAGCAGCTTCACATCTGCTCTGAGTCAGGACGCACAGTCTGACGGTCAGGCAGAGGCACTGCTCTCTTTAGCCAAATAGTGCACTCACAGAAAGTACACATTTTCCAGAAGTTTGTGCAAATATGTTGAGTTTTACTCTTCAGAAAAGATTAGTAAGTGCCAGTATTTTGAAATTGTATTTGCCTGATATCTATTTTGCCCGTTATCTATTTTGCCCTACTTCCTTTTTCAGATTGCTTGTACAATTCCCAGATCTACATTATATAACTTTGTCATCTTGTTACTCATGATTTTCATACAATGTCATTATTTATGGCAGCAATCCTGTAGCCGAAATGAGGAGTAAGATAATAATACTGGGAATTCAGCAGCCTAAGAAAATACAACTTAGAGTGGATCACCTTGGTGTGGGTTCCTGAAATAATATTATGTAAGGGTTATCAGTAAAAAGTAATGTTTCAAAATACTTTTTCTTATGTTTCTCCACAAGGAAGGATGATCATCATTCAGAAGAGGGCCTTGGAAGGTGCCCAATACTGCCAGGGCAAAGTCCAAAGTCTCAGCGTGCTTCCATAAGAGACTGAGGACATCAGTACAGATAACCCCTGACAATGATTTGGGGATCGTTAAATGGACGTCATGAATTCCTTGTCTTTATAGAAGAGAAAGTTTTCTGCTGAAGTATCTTAGATTATTAGATTCAGGAAATTGGCACAAATATATGTTCTACATGACAAAAAAATGAGAAAATAAATAAAATGGTCTATGTCCCCCAGTTTCAAAGGACAGATGCAAACTCTGAAAGTGTTTATAAAGATGTGTCAGTGTGGCTAGGAAGTGCTACAGGAACTGCATTTGCTGCCCCTTTCACCTGGATCATAACCTGGCAGTTCTTCTAGAAGTCGTTTACTAAATAAGAAAATGACAGAGGTTACTAGGGGTTGAAAAGATTGACAGTAGGGAGTTTGACAATCAAATCAATTTAATCTGAGTCTTCATAATAGAAAGAATTTTCTGAGACATGGCATTCCATCTGATAATAAACAAATTATAATAGTTACTGCAGTTTCCACAAGCAATACACATTCCAAATTCAATACACATTCAGCTGTGGATACAAAAGCATTTGAAACAGGCAAAGGAAAAAAAAAAGTTTAAAAATCTTACAATAAAAGTGAAATGAAAACATAACATCCTTGTGGATAAAAATGATAATGTGGAGTAGGAAATACAAGGAAGGGAGAAGAGAAGCTGAAGTTAATGTTCCAAATTAATTAAATATGAAGGCAGTGTGAGGGAGAAAGCTTCTAATAGACTCAGTTAGTATGATTTTATAAAGACATAATCCCAAATGCTGTGGTTTATCATTGGATATTGCTGGATTAAATATGTCGATAAAGAGGACCTTTACTTCTCTAGGCCGCTCAGCTCATGAGAGGGGCAGCATAAAGGAGAGTTGCACTTCTGCTTCCTCGTGACTAGAGGAGTTACCTTTCACCTCTGAGGTCTTTTCTGTCACTGAAAGGAAAAATAATACTTCATAATGGGACTTGTTCAGCTGACCCTTAGTCACCTTACTCACCCAATTTGATGGTGAGATGGTGCTGGAAGAGAGCTGTGGTTTGAGCAGTGAACAAGTGTTGCCCATGACAATGGGCCAGAGTCAGATTTATCCCACAGTTTGGATTGACAAGAGAAGCAGTTTGGGCAAATGACCACCAATAAATACCAGAGCATCATGAGAGCAAGCAGAAACAGGATGGCTCAGAGTAACGTCCCTGGTTTAGTTATAGCTAAGCTGAAGAGCTTTTATTCATTTTTGTACTATCAGACTGTAACAAAGAGAAAGTTTTGGAGATTCTCATTAGGTAAGAATCTATTGTGAGCTTTTCAAAAAGTTATGTACTATTATGACACCAAAATCGTAACTTTTCTAAGTAGGTATACTTGAATTTGATTTCTCTGTGTAGTGGATTTCAGTGAAACTAAGATTGAGTACTTAGTTTCACATACTTCAGCTTACCGTCATCTAGGAACTGAAGTGATGAAACTGTCAGTAAGGAGCCACTTTGTTCTTCAAGAGTCACAACTCATTACTAATATTATCATCTCAGAGACTAATCCTGCTTCAGGAACTGATACTAAGCTGAGATCAAGATGGAGGACAAATTCTCTTGGTACATGCGTAGCTCCTGCTCCAGGACTCACTGTATTCTCTGCAGAACGCACAGCTCTGTGACACAGGAATTAAAAAAAACTTCTTTACAAACAAAACCATTTGGAATTATGTTCAACAGGATCTCACAGAGATAACAACAGCAGTTTTACCGTGTTCCTTTTAAGAATAGGGATCTCAGAAACAGAATCTCAGAACAGAGTATGTGACTGCTGCAGTGACTGTCATGTTTTCTAGCATGAGTTGTTCCAATTTCTTCTTCCATCTTGTGTAAGTATTCATGAGGGAGGAAATGAGAATGATGTAACAGGTTACACACTCACACTCTTATTGAGAAGGTAGAACAAGCAGCTGACAGTTCCTATTAAAATAATTATACAAAGTAGAATGTCTGACTGAGTAAAGATAAACCCACACAATACGACATGTACAACATGCATCAGGTAGGCAGAAGGTGAAGAAGTGATGTTTCTTGAGGGAGGATTTGAATGTAAGCCTCCCACATGTTGTGTAAATGTCCTGACTACTCACTGAGGGCAATATTGCTGGCCAGTTTTGCAACTGGTGTTTAAAATTTAGTTCTGCACTTGTTTACTTTTGTTAGAAGAATCTACACTGGAAACAAAATGTTGTGCTTGATGTGGAGCTAAATGTTTCCTTGTTTGAGAATGACTATTTTTCTGTCATTCATTGCTATGAGAAAAACTTTAAAAAAAACCCAAACCCCAACAACGTACAATAAAGCAAAAAAAAAAACAAACAAACCCTCCAATTCAGTCCCTACTTTTCATGTTTGGCTCAGTCACTAAAAAACCCCATTGCACAGTCTTAAGAGAGATCATTTTTCTTACAAGGAACCAGCATGACATAAATTGTCAGTAACTCACGGGAGCACAGTAAGAACTGCAGCAGTACAGCGTGGGACAAGTGCGCCAACAACAGATCCAGTGTCTTGCCATGGACCCAAAGTCAGCACCACAATAAACAGCTTGGAAACGTCAACAGGCTATGGCAGGGCCAGCTCGACAAGCTGTCAGCAGCCCAGCAGCAGCAGCAAGAGGCATAGCAAGGATAGATGAGTGAGCAGGAAACAGAAGAAAATAGTAGTTTAAACTTTTAAAAACACACAGTTTTCTCCAGAGTGAAGCCAGGAGATAGACATGTGCTTGCTAATACAGGAATCAAAAGGGATATTTGTAAGGTCATCACCCCCCGAATTTCAGATGTCTTAGTGGCAGTGAAATAATATCAATTGTTATCAAACTGGGAAGCCAAATATCACCTCATTGAAACCCAGTGAATGCCTTTGTTAGTCCAGAATAATTGATGGTGATAGAAAATCTCTGATACCACGATTTTGGCCTATCCTGAACAAGCTGCTAGTAGAGATGACAGATTTCTACACCAATGTTGTCCCAAAGTGTCCATCCACTGTTACAGAGATATTCCTGAGCTCTTTGGAAGAGACTGCCAAGGGCCAAGCTGCACAACCTCTGTATGTAGATTCTAGGTGCAAAGACTGAGTCCTACTACTGCTGCTTGTAATTGCTCAGGAAGCATCACAAATCTCCCTGTCATATAGTCAAGTGTCTCCAGGAATCCTTGAGGACCGTGCCTAGGAATTAGGCTGAATTAAATTTTTTCCCAATATTTTCTTTGCCAGAGAAAAACAGTTTGATGCAAAAAAATACCAGCAGATCTGGCCCTAAGATCTGTTGATATACAAACAACCTCACATTTGACTTCACAATTTAAAAAAGGATATCAAAAAAGGACTTTTCCCCCCCTTCTCTTTCCTTGGAAGCTTCAGAAAAATAGGAGCTTTAATAGAATAAGTGGAACTGCATGAAATATTGCTGTACTTCAGATTACTTTGTGCCTTTAATGACATAGTTCATGCAGGTAAAGATTCATTCTAGAGATAAAAGCAATTACAAATACAATTCCATGTTCAATATTATTAGTTCAGCATTTTAGTAAACATTAAGATTCCCATAATGAGTCTTAACATTGAACTATTTTTATTCCCTGCATAATCTAATTTCATTAACTTATCTGGAAAATGCAGGAAATACATTATGCTGTTGTTATTGAATGTGAAAATACATTTAGCAGTGTGCAGATGGAAACTTGTTTGTACATATTTCTGGGGCAAAATAAAAAGTGGGTGGAGAATGAATATAATGAAAGACCTGATACAAGCTTGGGCTGCTGATTTTTTTAATGGAAATTTTTTTAATAGAAGAGCACAAACACATATTTTTAAAAGCTGGATGAACAAATAAGAATAGCTCTGGGCAGATCTAATCTGCATGGCTTGCACTTACAGTATGCATTAAAGGATTCAAGCCGACATTGACCTTGGCAGCACTTACAAAGGAAGAATTTTCACAAGGATGAACACATCATGCACTGTGCCTTCAGTTTGGTGAACAGTCTTGTAATTTTTTTTCAGATGTTCATTTCTCATGGCTTCAATCTTTGTGCCCTATAATCATTTTCAAGCAATAACATACTAAATACATGGGATAAAAGAAGAGAAGTATAGCGTGGCATACAAGCATAACTAAAGTCTTCATCATCTTTTAAAAGAGATCCTCTTCTGAAAAATGTCAATAGAGATCCTCTTCCAAAAATATGTCAAAACATATTTTTCTACAGCTTTCCCCCATTCCAAAAGGTTTTTTACAGATATATTGATAATGACAATGTTTTTGTTTAAAAAAAACAAATAATAAAATATACATGTAAAATAGAAATATGCACACAGAAAAAAATGAGCATAGGACTATTCACAAATACCAGTGTTCAAGTTCCCTTGGCCTATGACACTTCATAGGTCCCTGAGAAAAGAAGATTTCTAACACTACTGTTTTTAGAACCATTCCTGCTCACAAGTCTCAAAGTTGAGCAACTGGCACTGCTAGTGTTAGCAGGCTTACAGAAACATGGTGAGGGAGGAACACTGACACAATTCAGCACCACCTATGACCAAGGAACCCCTTCCACAGCGATAATATTGGACAGGACCAGTAGCTCACCACACCTGGTCAGTTATGTAAGTCTGTGGCACAAGCAAGATAAGTTCACAAGGTGAACTTAGGCAAGCACAAGCAGGTAAGTTTTGCAGTAGCTTAGGCTGATCCTGGAAAAGTCCAGCTCTATTTGCTTTCCACTGTGCTGGCAGAATCTCAGCAAATTCCAGCACAAAAGAAGCTATGGAGAGGGAAGAAAGTGAGGCAGAAAGAAGAGCAAGTTGATATGTAGGATACGGCACACAAAGAGCTGGCCCAAATGTCATATAAAACATTCATTTTCTCAAGAAAAAGTCCGCTCCAAAAAGGGTGGGAATGTTTGGAATGGATGAGAAGAATAAAATTGAAGATTCGTCAACATACACTTCCAAATAAACAGAAATATTATGAAATTGAAAAAGATTCCTTTATCTACAGTGTAGAAGTAAATCAAAGATTGTTCTC
This sequence comes from Cephalopterus ornatus, assembly GCA_013396775.1. NCBI lineage: Eukaryota > Metazoa > Chordata > Aves > Passeriformes > Cotingidae > Cephalopterus > Cephalopterus ornatus. Next base: position 19,083 of record VZRE01010646.1, read on the forward strand.
TTTAAAAACATTTTTTGTCATTTTGCCTTCATTAAACATCATAATAACAACCAATGACTAAAGGTACATTGACAGACTGAAAAAAATGAATTGCAAAACCTCAGGGACAGGAACTATACCTTTGTTGGAAGATTTTGCAGTAAGTAAACAGTGAGTTTGTGACTAGAGGTCCTGGATGCTGTTGGAATACAAACCTTAGAATAACAGAATTTCAATGCAGGAAAGCACTTTAAACAGCTGTCTGTTTCACCCTTAGCTATAAATAACAGATAAAAAAGACTTTTTAACTCTTGCGATCTGTTGAGAAAACTGAGTGTGTCACAAGCTTTCCCTAAGTCTCCTCACTAACCAATGGAGAGAGACAGTTCTGTCCCAAAGGCAGTTCAGGTCACCCCAGAGCCTCTCTTGCTGGATTGACTGGGATTTCCCAAGTCAATTCAATCTGTTTCCCATCTCCCCAAGTAGCCATAATCTCTGTTACACTTAGTGAAATCTATCATTGTCAGTATGTTACATTACAGGCTCCAAAATGTCATCTGCAATGAGAATACATTTTGATTATACTTCAAACATGGTAGGTTATACATGTATATATATATATATATATATATATATACCTCCATACTAATGCACTTTCAGAAATTTTTCACATTCCCTTGGTAAGCTTTGTATATTTTTGCATATTTAAGCTTTGACAGAAAGTGGTTTAACAGAGAATTAGTCTAGGCATCTATCTTAGTGGATACACTGAACATAATTTGTATGGAATTTTCGTTATGACTCCTGGCTAAAAATATTTTGCTAATTCAAGGGGCCTCGTGAGGGAAAATTCTAAATAATGGAGGACACACTTCTTTTTAGCTATCAACACTTCTATCACAGTATTGACTCAGATCAAATGTCAAATAGTAGCATATATTCTATAAACTGACCACCTTTTTACTTTTATTACTTTATCATATGATAAAATAATTTTGCTCATTATATTAACCATAACTTGTTCATGTTAAATTGATATGTTTCATAAAGACAGTTGTCAGCCTTTCATCTACCACCCAGACCATCAGTGGACAAATGTCAAAACCAGTGCTGTTATTTATTTTTCCACCTGAATCATACTTAACAGAATAATTTTGAACAAAATTTACTTTTCATTTTCCTAGATACTTCCAAAATGTACTTCAAGTTTCCCTGACACCATGTCTAGAAATGCTCTACTAATGGCTCAACAGGAACACAGCAGGTAAAGTGATCTCAGTGGCTTGGTTAGGGGATGACAGCAGGTATGTTCTTCAGTGGTGTGAGGGAATAACGTGGTGGGATGTCCATGCTGGGAGTAAAGCATTAAAATCAAAACTGGTTGTGGACAGTAAGAGCAAAAGTGGAGCTCATCCTTAACCTCATGAAGCTTCTTGACAATGTATATTCACAAAATTCTGTGGTATGATTTTCCTTGATGAAGAACTTTTTGTTATATACAGACACTTCAGCCCTTTCTCCAAAGCCTTCCTTTAAGTGTTGGTCATCTATTTTGGTTTAGAAACTGTCTTCCAACAGTAGAAGGAGTAACAGAACTTCATTATCTGTTTCAATTCAATTCCCTGAAAGAGACAATAGCTATACTTCTATATACAGGTGCTGTTTTAAACTGGATTTTAACAATCTCACATTTGTTCACTCATGAGCCGCCCACATTTATCCAAAACACACTGAGAAGAGCAGTTTTAGCTTTGCATCCAGTCATTTGAAAGGCAGACAAAAAAAAAATACATTCAATTACTATTTATTAAAAAATCACATGTATTGGTAGATAAAATGGAATTCAAGGCTTTCAGTAGACTATAATTGAATCCTTTTGTATTAAACAAGCCCCAGCTATATCTATTGTTCCAGCAGCTGATACAAAATGATTCAGAAATTATATTTAAGCTTTTCTGCATAATTATTAAAGTATAATGATGCTTAACATCTGCATTTCTGTTACAGTCAGCATTAGCAAGCTTAGCTAATTCAAAAAACATCGCCAGATACTGTTCCTGCAATGAAAAATTTCAAAATCTATACACATTGCTTCGATCAGATCTGCAAGGACATATGGCGGGATCCTTGCTTGGCACATACCCGCGCAGCTCCCGAAGTCCATGGAATGGTGCCAGCTCCCATCGCTGCCTTACACAGCTGAGCACTCTTGTGCTGCTCCCTGGCATAAGGAGGTACCTGAGCTTTTCCAGCTGACAGGGGGCTGGGGAAGCTGAAGTTGGCAGAAGGCCAGCCAGCATTCCCAGTGTCAACCCTCCCTCTGTTATTTAAGATGAGGGCATGTTGTTAGCAGCTCTCTCCAGCTGAATGAGCAGTCAGACATAAAGTTTACATAATACCTCAGCTGGACTATTCTGTTTGTCTCCAGTTCTTGCTCTTTTACTGGACTGATCGGGGTTTTTTATGTTTGTATTTGGGTATTTTCCAGGGTATTTGGGGACATTCTTGCACAAACTTTGCACAATTAAACACAAGGAATTTTGCCACTGAGTATAAATTCAGTGAATTAAAACTTTATTTCTTGTCCTGAAAAAGTAGCCTGTGTACCTCTGTCTTCTACACACAAGAGCACTGCAGTATTTTCACATAAAAGCATCAGATAAAGAAACACATTTTAAAAACTCGTGAGTTCATTGATTTAAGCATAAGCATTTTTTTTTTAAACCCTAAAAATTGTGTATAACATAGGCAGTTCCTGCCTAACTCTTGGGTATTTTAAAGATATTTCCTATCACATATAAGAACTTCTGTATCTTATCTTTTTACTAGACAAAAAAGTTGTTCACTGGAAATATGATTCAGTGTATAAACAATGCTGAGGTCATTTAATGGAATCTTTCCATGGGATTCATTCTTGCAGATCTTGCAGATTTTAGACTATTCTGAGTTTCCAGGCATCCCAAAATTTAGTGTAAGGCAGAACAAAATTGACAAGGTATTTCAAGGAACAGTTTATTCTTTTGTTTCAGAATTATCTATGTGAACATTTATTACCAATACCCTTTGATGCGGTCATATCATTTTGGTGCATGACTTTTATTGATGTAACTGATCTCAGAATGACAAAGGCCTTTTCCATGGCTCCTGTTGAAGACTGATAACTAGGACTCAGTGATGAAGCCTCCATACTGGACGCTTCAAACTCATATCAGTCTGTGGCATGGAAGGCGGTGGTAGACACACATGCTCCGGTTGTCATCCTCGCCTTAATCTGTGGCTTTTTAAGGTGGTTGAGATCAGGTATCACTGTGCTCTGTGGGATTGCCCAGCTGTACTAGGACAAAAATGATACAGCTGTTTCCAAGCCATGGCCATCAGAGGTGCCCCACAGTTATTACAAATGCAATGTTTTAACTGTGTTCCCTATGTCATTAATGATCACAGGCCAACGGAGAAAGAGGATATGGGAAAATGGCTCTGTGGAGCAAAGGTATCTTTTTCCACCAGAGGTGCAGGATGAGGAATTACACAGAGAGAGGAGAGTTCAGAGAATGTGTTGTAAATACAAAAGTATCACTCCCAAATTGTAAGGAGTCCTCCTATTGTAAACATCAATCTTTACAAATACGAGCTAGAGAAACTGTGGGTACGATGTCATTCCTGATGGCCAGTTCATGCCAGGCAACGCTCAAGAAACTGTTTGCTCAGCTGTGAGGATAAAACTCCAGCAGGACAATCAGATGCCTGTAGACCAGCTGTCCTTGTTCTGTGCTGGTACATAATAAAAAACACTTAGCTGAAGTGATCAGTTGCTTCCTGCTGCGATCTGGGGAAATTTAAGCAGATACTTCTTCCAGAGCACTGACAAACCAGCATCCCTTTACCATCCCTTAGCTGACATTCAGGGGTTGCTACCAAGCACAGGTCCTCAAGCTGCTCCACTGTCACCATGACATGACCTGACCTGTAATGCCAAGTTGCCCTCTGTGAGACAGAGCTGTCTGCTGTTGATGGTGAAGGTGCAACAAAGTCTAGTCCATCCATCCCTGTTCAGATGCCTGACTGGATACCTCTGTCTCATTTGCATATTCCCGAGGGAGTTGACTAATGGCCCTGCCCTCCTAGGAGCTGCTTCTGAACATGTTTTCTACTTGTCCGTTTGCTTAGCCCTTTTAAACTTTTCTATAAATTAAGTATACTGATAAAGGAAGGATAATTTCTTGTTCTGTGGCCCCTAGAAATACGCTTTCCATTAACATGGACAGTTTTATACTTGCATCATCAAATTTGTACTACACCTCTTGGAAAACCTATGGTAAATAAGTCAGTTTTGAAACCCTTATTTTAAAACCAGCTTTTCCTAGAAACAAATGTTCATCTAACATTTATACTATTTCATATAACAGGAATTATGAACCAAATTATAACCCTTTTTTTTAAGATTTCATTGTCTCATTGATTTATCTCAAGATTGTGGACTGAATTTCCTTTTTTTGTTTAGATCTTTACAGGATAAGTATACTGATATGTTTACTATTACATATGACATATTCCAAGGTCACTGCTAAAGAAATTAGTCTGTGTAGTGACTTTGCACTGTTGCTACAGATTCTATAGAGTAACTTATCTGCAGATGCATTTCCCTATCAATTCAGTTTTCTCAGTTTCCTTGTGTCAGCTGCAATCATGTGTTACTACTTGTACCAGGGTTTATCACCATTCCATCACTGTTCTGTAACACTTTTTATACTGGAATTCTCTCTCATCCACAGCAATGTCAAATATGTTCTTTCTAAAACAACTTAATGCAATAAAAGGAAGTTTATAGCTCTCTTCTGAATATAGGTTGTTGGATTATTCTTGTTCTGGCACCTCAATGATTTTTTTTCAGACTTCACTCATATTTGTTTCTTTGTGCTTTTATTCAATTGAAACTGTCCCTATTGTCTACAACAAAAATATTAGTATATTAACAATTATTAACAGATGTCCCTAACTAGGATCTACATGCTCCAGAGCAGCCCAAGGATCCCCATTTTTCGAGATATATAATCTCCAGAATTTGTGTCGTGATATTTTGCCTCCATGTTGTATGCAAAGAAGTCAGTGCCCTCACAATGACACAATCTGTCTGTAGCATTTATACCTCTCTTCCTTTCCAACTCTGTCTAACATGACAAGTACATGGAACTGAAAGTACCTCAGAGGAAACAACCTCTGAAGCCTAAGACATAATCTTCCTTTTAGTAATCTAAATTTATCTTCCTGAAATTCCCTTCTACATCACTTTAAATATTTGTAACAAATCTCTTTAAAAATACTAATTAAGTTTTTAAAACTATATAAATACACAGAAGATTCAAAGAATGTGTGAGTGTGACAGAAAATTTTAACTATATATTTTAATAGATGAAAAATACATGAAAGATTTTATTAATATTACATAAACTTTAAAAGGATTTCATCCTTCCATTAAAACTTCTACTAGTAAACATTCATTATAAATCCCTTTGCTATCAAGTATTCACAGGAGTATTCCTAAATAAATCACTAGCAAATACTGCAATATTAATATCTAAAAACCCCTTAAACCACAAAGATCAAAGTATCAACAAAAAAACTTAACATTAAAACATTTCAACAGTTTTCAAGCAGAGTGATCCCAGATGTGAAGACTGGTAAAAGAATCCAATAAGTCATTTCAGATAAGGATGAAGCTGCTTGGGCCGAGCTTTTCTTGACAGCCCAATCCTGATGGGGCCCTTGCATGTTTTAAGAGGCTGTACTCTTATAACATCACGAGACAGAAAGCATCCTATATTTAAGAAAAAAATAAAGAGTGAAAGCAACACCAGAATTCCATATGATATACGCAAGAGTTATATACTGACAAGATTAGTAAATTAGACCAATACTAATTAATCAGTCCCTTACTACATCCTATCCCACCTTCATTCTGTTCGGCTCTGGAGCATCTAACAGATTCTTTTGGATCAAAAATGAAATATTCCTTCTGATTAGGAGGATCCTCAACCCAACATTACACAACTCTTCTAAGAGGCCAGCAAAGGCATATAATTTGATACAAGTTAACATTCCAGGGCAGAGGGCACATGGCTGAGAGGAGTATGCTGTAATACTCACCACTAGTCTGAGGGGTTTAGATGTAAAAATCAAAATTACAGTGGCAGGCACCATTCTACCAGTAATAATAATCATGATACCTTGTCTTGTGCCACTCATTTTACAGAAAGCAAGATAGGAGAATATCTGTTTTCTGTTCCATGTTCTATTACGTAAGGTACCTAGTAATCTGGACATAGGATCTAGTAATCTAGTAAGGATCTACTAATCTGGAGCATAATTCAGCCATCCTTTAGAAGCTGGTCTCTTTTGCATAAAATAATATACTCACTGGGGCAGAAGACCATTAACTGATGGATTAAATGACATTAAATGACAGATGAGTCATTGTCCTAATCTCCCTGTTAACTAGAGATTAGGACAATGACTCATCTGGGAGAAAAAGATCTCAAATTTCTCAAGATCTGCTCCAGTTCTATTTTGCATTGTTCTATAAAACGATGAAGCACTGAGCAATTAGCTAGGACATCAAATAGTGAGCTCATCAGAGCCTTAGGTATTTGGCTGGTATCCTACTAAAGGCAGAGAAAAAAATTCTCTAAGCCTTTACAAGAATTTTAAATGGTTGGATGAGGAAAAAAAAAAAAAACCACACCCAAAACCAAAGCCCCATTCTTAAGTCAATAATGAGGCAGTAGTACTGCCATGTCTTTTCTAAGACTTATAAGAGCCAGCTGGAAGAGGAACAGCATGAACACTAAAAGTCAGTCAAGTGTTATGGATTTATACGTAGCCAGTAAAGCATGGTTGTTGGTCCTGCTAAATTGCAAAACTGCTGAAGTATAAAGCTTCTTGTCCAACCTAGGTATCTCCTTTCCAAAGCACTCACAGTTTCTGTGACAACATGTGATGGTTCAGAATCCTACTGAAAAACAGAGGGAGACAGTCACACTTCAGCAAAACCTCCGACATTAACTCCTATCAGTACAGTAAATGCAGTATCACCACTGACAAAACCAGACACAATCCTTGTTTCAGAATAACCTCTGAGACAACATTCAGTGTAAATGGAAGAGAACTGCCTCTGCCAATGCACCTCCTCAAGGAAAGGCAATACTTCACAGTTCACCGTTTGCATCAACTGAAAATGATGATGACAAGAAGGTTCAAGTTTTTCAGCTTCTTCTACTGGAAGTTTATCAGGTTCCCGTTGATTCTGACAAAGATCTTGAAATAAGGTATAAAATGCCTTAGAAATATGCCACGGTCCTAAAAACCTGCACAATTTCTCAGCAATCATGGGGGAAAAAAAGTAGTCCCTCATTGCTAAGGCCTCTTCCCAAATGTTTCTGGAGAAGCTTAGAGGGAACTTAGAGAACCTTAGAAAGTCATATAAAGGAAATATTCATAATAGAAATGGAGAAAACATCTAATTTGCTTTGTCCACGGCCCTGTAGCCCAAAACAACAGGGAAAGAAGAAAGGGAAGAAGATCCAGGTTTAGTTGCAGGAGCAGCAATGTTTCGTCTCAAAAGCTTCAACATCATCGGAACAAAACTTCCAAGACGATGTTTACATCAACCACGTTGTGCTGTTATGCACAGTACAGCATTCTGGAATCTGAATCTTCCCTAAGCAATAACAACATCCACCACATAAGTCAGAAACTAGAATTGATCTGTAACAAAATAAAAAAATCTTAGGAAGCAGGGACAAAGTGCAAAGAACTAGAGAAGAATTTGCTGCAACATTTTGCATTTGGTATATGAAATATTATCACAAGATGACATAAATTCAATAAAATATAGGTGAAAAGAACACCAGAAGTCAACTGTAACTGTTTGAGATTTTTACTCTCATTCATTCACAGAATGGCCTGAATGAAGGAAACAACTTTCTGAATCCTGAAAACACCACAGTGTGCATCAGTTTTAAGAGGTGAAAAGGGGAATAAAAGTGAAAATAACAGTAAATTATTTCACTAAGCGAAACGGAAGTTTATCTTTAGCCTTTTCCTGACAAAGTTTTAGTATTTTATTTGAGAATAAAGCAAATGCCTTGTTTTACTAAATGTTTCCATATGTTGGAAAAACTCCAAAAGAATGCTTTTTGAAATCCTGATAAGTCACTTGACAATATCCTTCTGAATTTTCTTCCACAATGTGTACAAAACTGCACATCTTCCAAAAAAGTATGTCAAAACTTGTTCTCCTTGTTGTATGTACTGGCTATATTGCAATGAATGGAGGCCCAGATGTTTGTTCCAAATGGCTCCAAAACAAGCAACAAAGGAAACCCCATATTGTGAGAGTTCTTTTCTTTTATCCAAAGGACAAAAATTTTCATCAGCATGACTTGTTCTGTGAACCAAGCCAAAGATAGGACACTTCTCTAGTAACCTACAGTTAAACCAAATGTGATCTCTATAGAGAAAAAAAAAATAAAAAGGGAAGAAAACAAACACAAATGTTTGAGAAATAAGTCTATCAGTACTGGTATCTGCGGTACAAACGACAAAATAATATTACTCTTACCTCCTTCTTTCTGTAAATTATAGCTTTGTTCCTTAAAAAATGTGCAGGGTAAAAAAGCAGGGTCCCATGTGTATGGATTTCTATAAACTGCACCTAAATAGTCTTAAAACAGAAACATAAATACAACATGTAAGATTTTAATTGGCTTCTGTTAACAAGAAACTAAGTTTGTTTCATCTAGTTATTAATTTGTGATTCTTGTTGATGTGATGAAAACATACTACAGGAAATACTAACACAGCTACAAAGTCTCAGTCTCAGAGGCTTGACAAAAGCTAATTCTACACCTCATGAAGTTTTCCTTTGCAGAGATGCAATAATGCAGTTTTTAATTCTCTGGTGGCATATCATTTGCTCCACTTGGATCTTCTTATTCCAGATTTAGGCAGAAAAGTGATCACTTACTGAGCTATTTACCCAGGATCTGTTAGGTTTCCATCCTCTGGAGCAAAGCACTTAGGTGTAACTTGTAGTAAATTGTACTGTTAAAATTCTACCGAATAGAATTCCCTCTGGGGCTTTTCTGTGACACTTCTCCGGTTGCTTCAGAAACACTAATTACCTTCATAAAAACCCTGCAATCTCCACTTTATAAATTTAGTGCTGGATCCCTGAGAAATTGATTTCAGATGACAATTTTGAGATGGCTGCATTTTCATCAGGTTTTTTTATCAAATATGACCAAAGCATACCCATTCCTGATTTTATTTGCAGATGTGAAAATACATCACTTCTTCAAACTGATTTTCAGATACAAAATCTCATAAATATGCTGTTTGAAAAGTGCCTGGGTAATTTACTTATCACATAGAAACTGTTTGTAAAAGAAGGTACAGCATTCAACTGGTTTTCTTCTTGCTGTTCTTCCTTTACTCATTAAATACCTCCTGATTCTGCAGCAAATGGGGTAGGAGTCTTAGAGATTACAAAGCAGATTTCCAACACACTGTTTGAAGTGGGGATTGTGCTTCTTTAAGGAAAAATAAAACAATTAAAAATGGCAGCATCTGAACTTTGAACAAACATAACTGCAGTTACATATCCAAGTTATACAGTTATATACTTATTTTCAAGGTCAGATTTTATGGGTTTCTGAGCCACCTGATCTAGTTGCAGATGCCTCTGCTCATTGCAAGGGGTTGGACCTGATGACCTGTAAAGGTCCCTTCCAACCCAAAGTATACCATGACTCTTGATTCCATGACATCAGCTGTAAGAAAACAGCTGTCTCCCTTGTAAACATTGTATCACATTTTAACTGAGACTTTTGTCTCTGTGAATGTGCATCTCATTGAGCTTTTAAATCTTTTAGGGTTTTTAAGACTCAAAGATAAAACTAATAATCTGTAACAGAACGAGCATTAACACATGTTTGAGGAAGCCTGAAAGCGACTGAGTGAATTCTGAGCAGGTAGCAGTAGTAGTGTGGGATTTTTTGCATTTGGCTATTCATAGGCAAGTCTGACAAACCTTGTACAGCTCCATGAAAACTCAGTTGTTGCTATGGAAATAGCTGAGTTGAGAAATACAACTTTAAAGCAAATCAAATATTGCCTAAAATTCAAATTCTCTTATTAACATAATAGCCAATAATCCCATGAGCTTACCTTCTGCAACAGGTGAATGCAGCAACTCTTCACTTGACAATCTTGAAATACAATATTCCTTAGCTACTTCTTGGTCTTTATTTTCACTTAATATCTTTTCATTTAACAAACTTCCCTTACTGTCTGTTATGTTTTGCCTCTCTATGGTACCACAGATTGGAGAAGAAATGCATATTTTCTTTTGAGAAACACTTGTTACATTTTCATCTATCCCCTCAGAATTATTTAATTCCCAATAATTTTCGTGTGAGTTTGTTTCCAAACTAGATAAATTGTTTTCATTTCCTTTGCTAATTTCATGAAACATATGTAGCTCTTCTAGCACTAAATCAAATTTTGTCTTCAGTTCAAATTCATGTGTGATTTTATTTTCTAAAGGTAAATACTTATCTTTTACATCTTCAAGACATCCATTGTTCATTATGGATAAATGCATTTTTAATTCCTCTTCTGCATCAATGAATGTTTGAGATTTATCTTCTGAATGTGACATAATCAAGTCATTCATTACACTCTCACATTGACTTTCATTAGTTACATGCATTTGTTCATCATTTCTTTCTCCCTGTTCTTTTACATATTCAAGATGCGGTTTCAAAGTTGCCGGCTCTAAACTGCCTGTCTCATTTGTCCCTTCATGCCCTTGTAAAGAAAACGGTGCTGTTTCTGTGGCCTGTAATTGCAAGTTTGTATCTGTCATCGCAGGACTTCCCCTGGATGGATACTGTACCACGGCATGAATTGTTTCACTTTCATTTAGTTCGTCTGCACTCGAGGAACTCCTGCAGTGTCCATCATCACTTACTCCTCTATTGACAAAAAAGCTGCTATCCAATGGCAAAGCGGCAGACTGACAAATGGTGGAGGAGCCAGGAAATAAATTTTCAGAATTTAAATAAGTATTTTGGTCTTCCACTTTTTTATTTGTTAAATGTGGGCTATAAGTATCTAATTCTTCATAATATTCATGTTTGTTTGTTTGTCTGTCGAGTGACAGGAGAGAATTGTATTTTTCTGTAGTTGCTTTTGACTGTTCGGGTAGAATTAAGACATTATTTGATTTAACAGGCAAACACTGAACCTCTTTTGGACCAGTGATTGCACTTTCTTCACGTGACTTTTTTTTGATAAAACTGTCTTTGTTTACAACTGGGATCTGGTCAAAGTCTTCAGAAACAGTAGTAAGGGGAATTTTTTCATATGTGTCAAAAATAGAAGGAGATATCTTAGAAAAAAAATTATGAGAATTTATTTCCAACTGTTTTGAATTAACGTGTTCTTCTCCATCAGCATTTATACAACTAAAAGTGCCCAAATATTTTTTCATGGTACATGTGACTTCATTTGCAGAAGTTATGCAATTTCTATATTCAGTTGGTTTGTGTTTCTTATTTTCACATATAGCAAAGGGGAAAGTTTTAAATCTTCCTACATGAAAAGAACTATTAAGTATAGTGCTTGGTTTCTTCTTCTCCTGCTTTGCTGTAGTTACCAATATTTCCTGATTTGTACATTTACTATTTACCTTTTCAAATTTCAGTTGTGAATGGACAGGAAAGTAATTCTGAAATCTAAGATTGGCTCCTACCAAATGCTGTATTTTTCTGATATTGCAGCAATATGTCTTGTCTAGTGAAGAACAATCAGGAGTGCCCTGCAGCAAGATTAGGCACCTAGCAACTAAAATCTGCTTTTTCATACTGTTTTTGTGACTGACTGACTTCAAATAGGTGCTAACCCCTTCATTCTCTCTGGATAAGAGGTGGTGCTTCCTGACCTGTCTTCTCTTACATAATCTGCCTTTTTGATTATGAAAGAGGGATCCTCTTTGTAGGCAAGTGTACTCTTCTTCACCTAAAGATCTAGAAAAGCTTCTCCTCTGGCATTCATTAGGTAATTCAATATCAATGTTTTCCACAAATTTAGAACTTACAAAGCCTGGATAAGTACATTTTTCTTTAAGAAATTCTGTGTTTTGCCTCCAAGTATCATCTGTACATGAGTTTAACTGATTTTGCTTTCTGCCACATAAAGGTTGTTTCTCCACCTGCACAGACTTCCCCTCAACTGGCAATAAAGTATTTGTGCTACTGAAAAAGGAAGAAAGAATTGTCTTTAGTAGCTCCACCCTCAGATGCTTTGAAATAACAGCCAGCAAACAAATGAATATTTTATCATTGTGGTTCCTATTTGTAGTGCTCTTTGATAACTCTTGACCATCATTCTGCTCGTTTAATGCATCACGACAGTGAAGCCAAGGTGTAACATGGTCATCGTGACATGTGGGCCTATCTTCATGTGAAGACTCAGTCCACGTCCTGACCCATTCAAACAGCATGTTTTGAAATGAAAACTTTAATTTGAACATTTCCTTCCCCTTAAATATATTGTAACTCACTGTCTTATCTGGAAAATTATTCACAATAATGCGATGACAATTTCTTTCAAATATGATACTTTTCATTACATATCTTTGGAAATCAAGTATTTTCTTTGTGGAGAGTTTTGATTCTGCTTCATACAAACTAATGCCACGGTTGGAATTATGCACAACACAGTGCAGGTCTAACTTATTTTTCTCTAATGCTTCTGTTATTACCGGAATACTCGTCTGTATATGAAATGTTCCCGCATTCTCATTACTGCTCTTCCTCCCCATTCTCTGCAAAAGATCATTACAGCTGACACATTTCTCATTCTGAACATTTTTAGCACGAATGTAAATGAGAATCTTTGACTTCTGGTCATCATCACCTTCTGAATTCTCCAGCATTTTACCTCTGAAGTCATTTTGAGCAAACATTTTATTACATTCAATGTCAGTGCTGTCACCTCTGAAATAAGTTGCAGATACTTCTCCTTCTGCCGAAGCACTGTGCTCCTGTTTGTTGGTTGGTAGGTTATTCTTTTCTTTAAATTCAGAACCAACAGTTGAAGTTCTGACACTGCTTTTATCATTTTGCAATTTTTGTTTCCCTATCTCAGATATTTTTTGCACACCATGTATCTGTTTAGATTGCACCAAAGATGGTTGGCCTTCAAAATTCTTCCGGTCTATCTCCCCGGAGTTAGTTGAAGACATTTTACTATTTATTTTATTTGAAATGCTAGGAAGCTGAAAATTAGGGATTTCCAGTGGTTGTATACTTTTAAAAGGTTTCAATGTTGGAATTATATACAATGAACTATTTTTTTCTTTATCTCTTTCTGCAATATTTTCTTTATTGCTACTGGAGTGATTTTTATCTTCTGCAGGACATGCATTTTTCAGAAAATTATTTTTCTTATTTTTTGTGTGTGAAAACACAGAGCTGGTACCACAAAAAAATGGAATTTGCAAAAGCTGGTATTGTTGCCACTTTTTATCGGAGACAGACTTATGCCTCAGCAATTCCATCTGAAACGAGTGTCTGTTTGAGGATACAAGTGAAGAATTTTGTTTGAGCCCATTATCCCCATTGCTTTCATTATTTTGTTCTGTAGTGTTGTTCTGCTGCACTTGAGGTGGGTTTAATACCTGTAGATTTTGACATGTGTCAGCAGCACTCGACACACTGAGCAGCTCTGTTTCAAGATGCTGTCCATGTACATTCAATGAAATATCATCTTCTGTAGTATTTTGGCGTCCATTTTCAGGACTACAATTTTTGGGGGACAGTTCATTTTCTGATACTCTACATGGTAATCCTTCATTACTACAATTTTTATAAGAGAAAAACTCTCTCATACAAGTACTTTTTGCTGTGTCACAACTTTTCTTTTCTAACTCCCAGTGGTTTTGTCTTTCTGATAAATTCAGGGGTCCATATAGTGATGTTTGGTACCTGTTCCCACACTGTCCGCTTTGTTCTACCTTTTGCTGCTCCTCTTTTTCTCTGTTTTTTTGATCACTTTCTATTTTAATTCGCTTTGCATATAGGTACCACTCAGTTTCATCTGCTGATGCAGTCAAAAATCTTTTGGAACATGTACTTTCCATACTCACAAAAATAAGTTCTGTTTTTGCTGAGACAGTCCTGAAAGTTTAAGAAATATTAAAGTTTTAGGTGTAAATGAATTCTTAATGATCTCCAAACTGTACACTAAACAAGATCATCTACACATTACCACATGGATATTTACTTCTTATACATTAAAGACCTGAGATTAACGGTAGAATCACTGAACAGCATTTAAAGCCAAGAACTGTAATTTAAGATAGAAGTTCTTCACTAAAGATGCAGATGTTTACAAAAATAGAGTTGGTGATAATTTCGATGTGTCAACAAGTTAAGGAGATTAATTGTATTTTTCATGCATTTGTTACACAGTATTTTTGCTAAAAAGAATGAATACTAAAAACAAATATCAAGAAAATAACGACCACTGATGAACTCCTCTGAATCTGGGAGCAGATTCTTTTAAAATTTTTAAAATTTTAATTGTTAAAAGAAATCACCAGTTTTGTCTTCACTGTGTGATAATTTGTAACGTGGAACTGTAGGAAAGTTTATAAAAAGCCCTCAGGTATGCCAAAACACGGTACCAGGTTTTATTTTCATATACAAAGAGACCATGGTGTTGAAGGTGCAAATCTAGGTTTTTAAGTGCACTGGTGCTGGTGATGTTTGAGTGAATGTTTCTCCAAGCTAACTGCACTCGGCAGCTTCATTTAAGAAGCGATCTGCCTAGTGTGAAGAACACAATTCAAATAAAATTAAATTCTATATACTGATAGAACTTATCATCCTTGTAACAGCCCAGTGTCTCTGAACAACCCAGTCACTGTCTTGAGAGCCAACGTGTTCAAAACCTTTCTGTCACTTAAGAGAATTAATTTTCATAACCAGAACTGCATGATTCAACAATCAAGTACTATTCCTAATTTAAGAGGTTTACTTTAATGGTGCAGAAAAAATCCATTTTGTCAAGGAACACTCCTGTGACTGCGGGATATACCTGTGAAATGCAGGGAGCGGATGAATTCTGGCGCTCAGGGTTTTTCCGCGTCCCTCAAGGCTGCTCTGCCCCTCCCTGAGGGGGTTCCGCTCTGTCCTGTCCCTGGGGTGATTTCCCGCTTGGCCGCCTCTAGGTGTGTATAACCTCTTTTTCTTTAAAGTCTTCCGCAGTGATTGATTGTATCTCCCCTCTGCCGCTCCGAGAGCCCCGATCCCGGCCTGTGGCTCTTCCCAGCGGAGCACCCCTCAGGGCAGAGGGGATCCCCCGCAGCCAACCTGCCCCCCTCCACTCCTCCTGCCGGGGGTTGTCTCCTCCCGGCGCTCGGGCTTCCCAGCGTCCCCCCTCCCCCTGAGCATGGACGCGGGGCCGCTTCAGCAGGAAAGCGGGAACAGCGGAGCCGGGTCCTCCCGCCGCCCTCACGGGGCTCCCGCCGCCCTCAGGGGGCTCCCGGCGGGAAGGGGCTCTGAGGCGGGAAAGACCCCTCCGCCCGCCGCGGCCGCAGCACCTCGCCGTGAAGGTGCGGCACTGTCCCGGTGCCCGTGTCCCTTCTCCTGAAAAAAAAAAAAAAAAAAAAAATTAGT
>VZRE01010646.1:34862-47706 GCA_013396775.1 Cephalopterus ornatus
AAAAAAAAAAAAGCCCCGGTGGCTTCTCCTCACCCCCCGAGCGACAGCTACCAGTCGGGATTTAGGTGCCAAGAGGCTGCAGTTTGGTTGGAAAATCCTTTGTTTGTTTCCTAAGCAAAGCGGGTCACGGGGTAGAGCCCAAGCATCCTGTCGCCGATTACTTCCACTAGCGGATTGTGGGGTTTTTTTCCAAATTCCCTAATTCCAAAAGTATGAGATCCTGAATGAGCAAAAGGGTTTGTCCCTGTTGCTTTTATATGCCTCAGGCTCTAACACACTGCTTTAGCACACATTGCTTCCCTTCTCTTTCTTTTCACAGTAGCAAGCGCTGATCCAGCCAAGCACTTTATTCCCAAAATAACCGGTATCCACACAGCTCCATGCCTTTGAAACAGACATTTCCTCTCCAACCGCTGAAATGCCCAAAAGGTTTCAAAGTTTGCACTAAACCAGCAGGTTGTTGTAATACTGTTATGGATTGGCTATAAAAATAGAAACATCCTGAGGGCCTGTTGTTGCAAATATGGGGTTTTTTTAAGGTTTATCATCCATACTACAGTGAACAAGTCCACTGAAGCCCAATAGATCCATTGTTCCCACCAGTGAACGCTACACACAGGAATTGTATAGAACTGAGTCTTTAAAGAGCTTTCTCTTCAATATTTCTGCTCTTATAAACAAAGCTGGCTAAATAGCTACTTCTGATACTTTAAAAATACTATTAATTGAATCAAATTTTAGTTAACAAGATACAGTTCCTATTTATTTTTAAGCAACCAATAAAAAGTGAAATCAATGAGATTGCATCCAACTCTTAAAATATTTAAAATAACATATGGAATGAAGGTCATCATATAAGCTAGAAATAGGATTTTAAGGCTTGTAAGAGAGATTCACCACAGCACTTATGTTTGCTACCCGTCTGTGCTGGAATAGCATCTAGAAAGTAATTCTGAAGCAAAGTATTGTATTTTTTGAACTGCAAATTCTGTAGGCTTTACCACTATTTCTATCATATTCTGAACAGAATATTCCCCCCTCACCTGCCTTCACACAGCCCCTTAATATGCTTGGTGGTTTGCAAGTAAATAGGAGTCAGTTTAAAATTACTCAAGTATTTGACCAGTTAAACCAACCAGAGTTATATGAAAAAATAAAGAAAACTGCCTTTTCTTGCATCTACACAGCTATAAATGAAGATTGTGTATTAAAGCCAATCCAGCTGTTCCACATCCGTGGCGTACTTTGCTGTATATAACTTAGGTATCCAGCACAAACTGACAGAATGCCACTGGAGCATATCCTGCACGCTCTGCACTTTCCAATTTGCAACTCATGAAAAAGATTTATTCATACCACTTATTTACTGATAGTACAAATTGAATATAGCATAATTTTGGTAATGGAGTAGAAAAACCACATACTTGCTTTCCCCACTCTTTGGTTCAATAATATTTTAATAGGATGTAAAAAATATGCTTTCATTGTAGAATTTTGCTGATTTCAAACTGTTACTTTCTGTGAATTGGTTGCATCTGCATCACAGCTATCAGGTATGTAACTATTATTATACTATGTTTTAAAGTTAATGAAGTGGGTTGTAGAGCAGTTTCTTGACAAAGTCACCAAAGAAGTTTTGGGTACTGATGCAGCAATGAATTCTCATTCTCTTTCTTATTTTTTTTCTTTTTGTTGAAAGCTAGAAAAGAAATCATTGCAAAATATTTAAAAAGAAAGGTCAGGAATAAATTTTGTTAAATTAAGTTAAAGATCAGCAAAGACAGCACCAAAACCAATTATGCTACTCAATATGATCAGTAAGACACTAAAATCTGACAATCTTGATTTGTCAAGTGAAACGGTGCTATTTGGCTCAGGTCCTTTGTCTCAATTTAGCTGTGCCAGCTTAATGACTGTAGCCTTGTCCTTAGAATTCATTGTAAGAAAACTGCTTTTCAGAATGTGAAATTTCAAGGCTGAAGGAATGTTGTAATCCATCATGTTTGTATTCTGCACTGTAATGTTAAAATTTCTGCTCTGAGGGTAGCTCACCTTGTAACATTAATTCATCAAAGGTCATAATTAATTTTAATAATAAAATAATAAAATGGAATTTACTGCCTTACTAGGAAAAGGTTCGTTTTGATACTAGTCTTATGAACAGGATATTGGTCATTAACCTTCTGAAACTGTATTTTTCCAATTACCTTTTCGGTCATCTTACTGACACATGTCACAAAACCACCATCATTAAAAGTATTCATAAAAAAAGTTGGTGTGTGAAAATACTTTCAAAACTCCCTATTACAACTCCTTCATCTGCAGCCCTAATGTACATACTTCCTATGTAACCATGTAATTTTGAAATACCTTAAATAAAAACTTCAATCCTTCCCTTTGCTCTAGAGTATTCCACATTGTCCCCAATAACTAACACTGATAAGCTTATTTATTGGCAATAAACATTTATTTGGTATAAAAAAATATAGAAATTCAACTTTAACCAATGTACTTTAAATCAAAAGGAAGCTAATGTTTCTCTGTATGTATTACATGTGTTAATTCCATATTCCCAGCAGAGTATTCATACTGATTAACAAATTAAAAAGAACATGCAGAATGTACCTGTGTTATGACCAACTTCCATGTGCATGCAAGAAACGGTCCTAGAGTGATTCAGTGATATGTTCGTCCTTCAAATCTGGGCCTGGAATAAAACAGTCCTGAAAATCACAGACTCTGAAAAGCAATTTAAAACAAGTTTACTAACGGCTCAATAGTATTTCTTGAGATGCTACTATTTTAATATTTCCTCCCATTTTTCTGTTTCTGCCTTTATAAACTCCTTTACGAACAACAAAAAATAGGTTTCATAGAAGAAGAAAGCTTTTCTATAAATAATTTTTTTTCTCTTATAGCCTCATACAGAACTAAATTGAAAGAGAAATACTTCTGTAAAACAAAGGGGAGTTAAAATTATGTAAAACATGATTTTAAACATGAAGCTAGGACTATATTTTCCCCTCTGCAGCATTTTACATTATTCCAATTGAATTTCAATTGTCAATTTATTACCACATATCACAAGGTCTTTCTAGTGTTCTTCACATGTGGTTCGCATTTTTACTGCTCTAAATGAGTCAATATCATCAGCAAACTTGGTCACCTTGCTATGCATTCCCCTTTCCAGATAATTTTTGGATATGTCAAATTCCTTTCAGGACCAGAACTGGGAAATATAACTAAAATTACTGTTCCAAGAAGCTTGATACAACCAAAATGTAGTACTTATAATGCAAAGTGTGTGAAGATTCGCTGAGAGAGATCCAGAAGGCATTGTGACTAAAGCCGAGAGTAACAGAGAAGTACAAGACAAAGCCCCCTCTTTTTGGGGAAGGGACCCAAATCACCTTTTCCCTGCACTGGTCTAGCGCTGCTGCCTGACTACCACAATGACCAGCTCTGATTTCCATTGGTAATAGACTCTTCTGTTGTTTTCAAAGAGAGTTGTTTTCCATATTGAGGGATATGAAAAGAATAGGCTTAAGAGGCGTTTAAGAACTTAAGACAGTCCTATTTAACTGTGGAGTGAATCATACTGCTCCATGACCCCTTTATTTTGTCCACTGCAATGAAGTCACTGCTTGACTGCCTCGTTCTACGCATTTGACAGCTGTCACTTTGAATAAAAACTGCTGTTTATTGGACTTGATATTTTGGACACATTCTCTTCCTATCACCTGATACACTGCTTGATCGTACCGCTCCATTGCTGTCACCATATCATTCTCTGTATATTATTGCCCCAGTACAACCTTAAAGCTGTTCTCATTTTCCAGCTGAAATACCTTGTTTGCAGCTCAATTCCGAAACAGAAGCAGTTAAAAAGGCCATTTGTATACAGAGCACTGAAAACAGATACAAAGAATTTGCATCAAATTTTATCTGTTATTATACATCTTCTTCATAAAGGGTAGTGAAAATAGTTCTGCCTGCCAGACAGTTCAAAACCTCTTTGTTGAAAATCTGCAGTGCTGCTGAATTCAGGTCACACACGTTCAAAGGCACTCAGATGCAGTGCTCTTCTTTTCATTCTAGCAGGGCAATTAACTCAGTCCATAGGATCCCTAATCCTGTTTTACTTTTAATCTAGATACTGCGTAGAACGTACAGGTTTCTTCATAGAGCCACAGAAAAAAAAATTTAGTTTGGAAGGGACCTCTGGAGATCATCTGGACCTCTATGCTTAGAGCAGAGCCAGCTTTCAAGTTACATCTAACTTCAGTCCTTGATCAGGCTGCTTGGGGCTTTTCTAGTCAAGCTCTGAATATCTCTAAGGTTAGAGATTCCCCAGTGCCTCTGGAGTGCTTGCTACAAAAAGCTAGTTATAGCACTAAATTTTAAGCAATTCATCTTCCCTTTTCTGCTGTTGCTGTCTTAGTCTCTATGCTGATCACATAAGGACTAACTAAACCATGTGTAATTAATCAGTAACACACATAGAGCTTCACTTACTCTTACAGAGTTATATATTTCAGATTAAAAGTTATTTTAGAATAACAGATTACATTTAAAAAACTCTTCTTTAAGCACATCATGAAGACACAAAATATCTGCACTTCCTATTTTCCTCTTGAGTACTGTTTACAGCTAAGAAGTTGTTTCAGAGCAAAATAGTAAAGAAAAATATAAGCCATATCTCCTTATCAGTAGTTTTTTTATATCCTTGGAAATAAGGCTGGGTAACAACAAACACAGCACCCCTTCTGCCATTGCTAGTGGGATGTATTGTGGAAGTTGCAGGGCCTACCTGCTCAAGCAGCTTCTCATACAAGTGGAGGCATTTAAGGTGGAGGTGATAAAGTATTGCAGAAACTCATAGAAGTACAGTTTACCTTGGAAGGTCTGCAGTATAAAAGCTAAGTGTGAGCTGCACCCACGGAGCATTCCTCCAAAGCATATAATCACAGTGCAAAAATATCCGTGGGACAACTGAGGAATTCCACAAGGTAATTTCCTCTATATCCACAGCATCTCAGTTCCCGTATGAGAAAAGGACAACTAACATAGATAATCTACTGTCTTAAAGCAATAAGAGGGGTGCAGGTTAATGATTTGAGTCCCTGAAGTTTCACACAGAGCTATTTGAAAAAAGCACATGATGCATCATTTCACAATACTTTGGGGATGTATCAGAAACAGGAAAATAATAAGTTCTTCTAGTTCTCTTATCAGGGGAATTCTGAAGTCTTGTTCAGCCACTTCCCATCTAGCTTCTTAAAATTATCCAGATTATAATACCTGTTCCATTGGCAAGAGCAGATGAAAATTGTGTGCAAGACGAAAGTGTGTTTGGAAGCAGAATATAAAAAACTGAAGTGCACTTCTGAGTAGTGTGTATTTACCTTTGAGCATCAAACTTCATATGAAAATAAATTTATAAGCTTGACAAAGCCTTTATTAGTTCTCTTTTTATTTCTGAAAAACCTGTGCTGAGAACGATGCTGTTTGACATAAATTACTTACTACGTAAGAAAGATCACAGTTAAGTACTCAAAGTGATAGTTGGTTGCAAAGAATCTCAGAATCATCGTGCAATACTAAATGACTGCATAACACTACTATAGATCAATTTCATTATTGATAAATGAGAGTTAATATGTAACTTTAAAATGTAAAAAAAATAGGTATGTAAAAAATATAACCCTATCTGTACAAGTACATTTAGTATATATTTACTAGCTACTACTACTTGGAAAAAAGATATGGGGGAATCTACAGAAAATCTCTGAAAAGAGTAATTCAACATCCACAAGCAGTGAAAAAAATGTGAAAAAGTAATAAATTATTGGAGAAATTTTATTTCTGTAATTCACAGTATGTCACAACCTCTAGCAGTGAGTGGCACTCAGTCATCCCACCTGAAAAAAACCCTAAATTAATAGAATTGGAAAATGTAGAAAAAGAAACAATGATGATCAATGTAAAAGAACTTTCAGATGAAAAAAAATATATACTGGGACTTTAAACTGAAGAAAGATCACTAACGGTGAACAAGATATGAGTCTATAAAATCTCTTTGGTAGTATAAAACTGGAAGCAAGAAAAGGAGTATTCATAGCAGCTGAAGGATGGTCATATTGGATCTTACCCAGGTCAGTCCAGCTCAGCATCTTGACAGCAACAAAAAACTCAAGTACATTTAGAGAGGGCCAGACTGGGATAAAGCATGTGCATGTCCTAAGAAATCTCAGTCTGCAACCGTTTCTAATTTGGTCACTGTCTAATAGTGACTAAATAGTCAGGATTTCCATAGATTTATTTTCTATACTCAATAGAGATGTAAAGATAGAAATAGAGACTTGGGGTTATTTAGCCTGGAGAAGAGAAGGCTCCAGTGTGACCTTGTTCCAGCATTTCAGTACCTGAAGGAGGTCTACAAGAGATCTGGAGAGGAACTTTTCACAAAGGCAAACAGTGAGAGGACAAGGGGAATGGCTTTAAACCGAAAGAGGGCATGGTTATGTTTTCAAATTCCTCACTTTGATGGGGTGAGGCACTGGAACACGTTGCCCAGAGAAGTTCTGGATGCCTATTCCCACAAATTTTAACAGCCAAGTTGGATGGGTCTTTGAGCAACCTGGTCTAGTGGAAGGTGTCCCAGCCCATGGCAGGTGGGGTGGATCGAGACAATCTTTGGTCCCTTCCAGACCAAACCATTCTACGATTTTATAATTTCTTTCCAGTCTCCCTGTAATTCCACATAAACTTTTAGCACCCACATAACGTAGGAACAAAGAATTGCCCAGCTTCACCTCAATAATTTTAAAAACAACTCCTTTTTATTTACTTGGAACCAGTGCTCTGCTTTAATGCTTCACTGTGTTGTGTTGAAATACACAGTGAACATTCAATCCCTACACAGCCATGAAATGCTATCCATGTTTTCAGCGCTCTATCATGTCCTGGTCAGGCATCTATTTAGAGACTGAAGAAGAGCCTTATTTGGTCAATCCCACTATAGAAGAAATTCCACACTTTTTATCATCCTTGGTGCCCTTCTCTGAGCCTTTTTAAATTCTGCCATATCCTCTACAAGATGAGGAATCAGAAGTGTATATAGTGGTCACGGTGCAGGTGCTTCACATATTTAAACAGCAGCATATTAATATTATTAGATTTTGAGTTTATTTATTTCTCAATCATTTCTTAGCTTGCTTTCTTGACTGCTGGTGATCACTGACATTTTCGCTGGACCATCTATCATAACTTGAAGAGCTTGGCTCCTCTGCAGTAAGGGTCACTTCAGAGTCCATCATTTTAAATGTGAAGCAAGAACTACTTTTTTTCCTCCGCAGCAGTTTACATTACTCCAAACGAAATTTCAAGTGCCAGTTTATTGCAAGGTTTTTCTACAGTTGTTCACATGTGGTTCTCATTTTTACTACTCTATATTAGTCAATATCATCACCAGACTTGCTATGCATTCCCCTTTCCAGATAGTTTTTGGATGTGTCAAACAGGGTATTCCTTGCAAGACAAGAACTGGGAGAGATGACTAAAACTATTGTTCCAGGAACCTAGTACAAACAAAATATAGTACTTTTCATATATAATTAAATTGTGGAGCTCATGGTAGAATTTAGCAATGAGGCTTAAAGGCATGAGAGGTTTAAAAACTAATTCAAGAAAGATACTTCCATAAAGTATTAAGCACAATGCCTTGACTGCAAACTGAGATTCTAAAAATTGCAAATATTCATTTTCAGAAGCTAGAAGATATTAAGCGAATTATTTTATATTTGCATAATTTCTTTTACACCTTCTCTAAACATCAGCTACTGGTCAGTGTTGAATACAATATACTGTGTCTTCTGTATACAGAGCAAATGCCAACTGATCCAGTATGGCCATTTTTACCCTTTGGGATTTTTTTTAATTAGGTACATATTTCAGATTGTTATTAATGTTTTAAAAATGTGCTGTATTTTTACATATTCAGAAGATACTGTATGCTGAAGTGTGCTACTCATAAAAGGTAATCAAGCCTAAATATTAATGAAATAATAAATCACTGGTCTTACAAACTTAATGCATATTATACAGGTTGAATATCCATCCCTCTTTAAATCTGTTACAGATTTTTATATGAGTTCTTTCTTGCTTTTTTGGTTATTCCTCTTTGAAATATTTTCAAAAATGTGTCTCTCCAGTGATAAAAAGAAGAAATGTTGATCTTTCAGCAGACAGAACAGCATAATGGTACATTTTGTTCAAATGATAGAAAGTTTTGACTTTCAGAGCGATTGACTGGAATTTGAAGAGCACATTACTCCATGGCAAATGTTTCAGAGGGAGCTTTCAGTACATATTAACATCACATAAATTCTTCAAAATTAAAATGTCTTATTTGGACTTCAGAAACTGTTTCCTGTAATAGGATTACAATTGAAGAAGTCATATTTCTTACCAAATTCTCTAGTCCCAATTATTCACATATGCAGTCCATGACTAAAGCTCTTCTCCAGACACGTTCCTCTGTTCCTATATATTAGCAATGATAAATATTTTCTGAATTCTTTAATTTAGTGTGATTGTAGCACATTTCACTACCATGAAGCAAGACTTAAATACTAAGAAATCAAATGTATTGCTTGTGCTATAAGGGAATAGGCACATTTTAATTAATAGACACATTATTTTTTGTTTTTATTCTCCCTCACTATCCTCATTTAATACGGGATATTAGTCATGGGCATAAAACCTGGGCATAAAACACATTCGTTCAGTAAAGTGCATCTTTTCATGCATTTAATATGGAACCATTAAGAGTAGATGACGGTTTATTGTGAAAAATTATCTTCTATATTAAAAATTATGACTAAAAGATGAATGATGCAAACAAGAGTGACAGAGCTGAAACTCACTTAAGAGAGAATCACAAAGGCAGGAAGAATGTTGATAGTATTTGAGGAAACTGTAGGCTATAATGATGAAATACTCTAAATGGCTGATAATCAATATTCAAATATTTTTACCTGTGAAAGCACAATTCAAAATAATCTGTAATTGTCTGTCAATAATAACACTTTGACCTCTTGTGCGGCATTTGTAAGGTGAAATCAAATGAATCTAAAATGTTTTATCCAAATCAATTTTAAATATAGTGGATGGCACTTTTCTCTTGGCATCTTTTCAAGTTATCTTAGTATGGATGAGATTCTCTAATTATAATAACATATATAAAGTATGCAGATCAAAATACATATTTTAGTTTGTTAGTGTGCAAGACTTCAAAGTTGAGGAAAAATTAATACCAGGATACCTTAAGGAATTAGAGTGATGATAAAAATTGTTATATGACCATTAATGTGAGCAATCCTCTACCTGTTAAAATCAAATACAAAATAAATAAAAATAAATAAAACATATTTCATTTTTAGGAAGGGAACAGTGTAGAATACTGGTTATACAACATAAAAACACTCTATAATTTTTTGGTTTTATTCCTTTAAAGCAACCAGACAACAGGTTATTATATTAAAAAAAAAAAATCATTGCCTTTTTCTTATTATCTTGAAAAAATAGCAGCTCTCTCTTCATGTGTTTTCATGTACAAGATGCTTTCTGATACATACCATGAAGTCACAGTGAAGCTACAGTGTTAATTTATACACATTTATTTACTTACAAAAATCTTCTCCACAGACACAGAGAAACACTGGAAGAAAGGAAAAGCAGTAAAGTAGGCAAACACGGGGATGAAATGTCTATTCATCGCCACTCAGTTCTGCTCATCCTTTTGAGCAGGCTGGATGGATGGCAGTTTATTTTCCTATGGGAGTATATTTTCCTGTGATCCCAGGCTTTCCTGGCACTACTGTATATTGCAAGAGCACTGTGTCTATCTTCAGCAAGCCCCAGGAACCAGGCAGAGTGTACAGGGAGGTAGGCTATTCCTCTCAACTATTTCCCAGCATGTAGTGATTTGATACAGCTGAAGGTCAACACGATAAATGAGAAATCCTAGCAACTGGTAAATGGTTTCCACACTGACTGCCTGCTAAAACAACTGCTACACTATGCTGATTTAATAAGCAGTTTGCTTTTAAATTCAACAATTATTCTTTCTAATCTATTTTAATCTATTCGGGTGTTGCTAGTTTGAAAGTGATATGGAATTTCAGTAATATTTATGGTGTGAATAGAGATCAGTTAATTATTTTAAACAGAATCTCCCTTTTAAATGTTTTTCCCAGTCTTAGGAAAAAAAAATATAGGTGGAGGAAAAAGAAATTACACAAGGTCTGTTGGGTCCATAAATAATGGAAGAATTTAATATACTTTTTTCAAGAACATGAACAGGAATTTCTGTTCAATAAAAGCCTTATGGGGAGAAAAATTTTTTAAGAACTTTGAACTTCTTCTTGAGGTTCATGCTGAACAATTCCAAAATAAGATAATTTCTGGCTCCTGCTTGGCTCAGTCTCAAACATGGTCAACTTTTAACATGAGAAAGACTGCAGGCATTTATTCTAAAATAATTATTGTAATTTAATTCTTTATAATTGTATTTAATTCTTGTAAACTGATCAGCATTGTTCTCACATAAAAGATTGACCAATTACATATTATATTGGTTTTATATATGTATGAAATTATCGTATGTATTATTGTATATCATAGTTATGCACATTTATACAATTTTATATAGGAGACGTTCTTATGTGTAAACACAGGTAGATATTAAAAATTACACTTCAGTAGGTCTTTACAAAACTCCTACATTCAACCTCCATTTCAACTATGGATAGAAATTTAGAATAGACTCAACATGAGGGAAGAAAGCTGATTAAATATCCATCAAATAGCTCAATGTCCTAATAATATGAAATAGCTCGGATGACTTAAACATCAAAAAACTGGTAAAAGAGACCAATCCATAGGAATGCTAAAAAATCCCCCCAAGTTACCCAGCTGCCTAAATAACAACTAAGAGGCAGGTATGTAATCACATAAAAAAATTATAAACAAATTTTGTAAGGAAGAGAATAAATCATGTGGCAGTAAATAATGTAGATTTAACACTGTGTTTGTGGGTGTGTGTGTAGTTGCACATA
Source organism: Cephalopterus ornatus (assembly GCA_013396775.1). Lineage (NCBI taxonomy): Eukaryota > Metazoa > Chordata > Aves > Passeriformes > Cotingidae > Cephalopterus > Cephalopterus ornatus. The sequence goes on from VZRE01010646.1 coordinate 45,983, forward strand.
CACACACAAATTACTTATATACATTAACCCACATATAAACAACTCACATAGGCCATAAGATGATTTCTCAAGAGAAACAGCAGAATCTCAGTTATGCTACCTCTCATATTAAATTAAATGGGATAAAACACTTATTAGTCTATCACTAGTTTGAAATGGCATCAGAGTTAAGGATCTTTGCAAAGACAAAGAATCTAGAATACAATATGACATTAAAACCTAATCCACAGCTTTCTTAAGATGTTGTGTCTGAAAGGGATCATTCTGGAAATAAGCAAATGAGCTCTAAACTCCATGCCCTTTCACTGTGTAGCTCACTTCTGTAATTTAAAAGTAAAATGTCCAGTGTGAGAGATTCTCATCTAGGTGTGATTCCTCTAAGACTGTAAGGCAGAAAGGATATGTTGCCATACGGTGGTATCGCCCTAGTTACAAAGAGAGTGTAAAATGATTTGCAGTAATGGTAATTTCTTCATAATAAAGATTAAATTAAGTACAATTATTTCCACCTAAATTTCTGAAATAACATGCTGTAGGTCGAAGAGGTAAATCTGCATTTGACCTATTATCCATTTCCTACTGAATTTATCTGAAAGTTAAGATTAAAACCAGAGTACTGATTAAGAGATTATTAGACTCAAATGATGGCACATGGACTGGATCTCACTATGTGTTCTAAAATACATTACGTCTGCTGAAGATGAAATATAATATAAATTAATGCAAATTCAACAGTGAAGCAACTGGGTCGGTGGTGTAGATCCCACAGATTTGAGCACCAGGACTGTCATTTTTACAATTAAGTATTTCCTTTTCAGTCTGAAAACTACAGGGTGCTTTTCATGTAACCTAATTTAGGACATCTGCATCTGAGCTAACCACTCAAAGTTCCCTTTAGAGACAGTGGGGAAAAAATATGTCAGCCCTTCAGGGCTGACATTAAATATCAAGCGGTTTAGATGTTCAGGCTGAGATGAAAGACTAAAAATACCTGTTTGTTTCAACTGACTATACTGGCAACACAGTGTGGCTACCTGAAATGTAAAGGGCTACTCCAATGTCATAAATTCAGTTAAGCGATGATTAGCCAATGCATTTTCAATTAGATGCTAACCATTTGAGAAGTAAGTAAAGTATTGGTTCAGAAAAGGTTGGAGAGGAAATAATGAGAAAAGATTGTGTAACAAACTGCATTGCAGAATGCAAGGTCATGAACTTTTGAATATTTAGCATGTGGCAAGCTGTTGGACCAGGACTTAAATAAATCTGGACTCAGGAATGCATTAGCATGACTATCCTGTTGCTGAAACCCAAATAAGCTTATCCAGTATTACACATCTCTATCTGGAATAGCATTGTGAAGCACAGACATGTCTTCATAGAACAATAGAATGGGATGTGTTGGAAGAAACCTTAAAGACCATCTAATTTCAACCCCCCTGCCAGGGTCACCTTTCACTAGATCAGGCTGCTTAAGGCCACATCCAACCTGGCCTTGAACACTTCCAGGGACGGGGCAGCCACAGTTTCTCAGAGCAACCTGTGCCAGTGGCTCACTACCCCCACAGTAAAGAACTTCTTCATAATATCTAGTATAAATCTTTCCTCTTTTAGTTTAAGACTGTTCTCCCTTTTCATATCACTATTTGCCCATGTAAAATGTCTCTCTCCCTTTTTCATAAGCCCCCTCTCAGTACTAGACACCCAGAATGAGGACTCCCTGG
>VZRE01010646.1:59635-191500 GCA_013396775.1 Cephalopterus ornatus
GGGGGGCGGGGAGCGGGTGCTGATCTTATGCAACTGCAGACCCTCCACTTTCTCGCCCCAGGAGGAGCCTGTTAGGGGCTGTTCGGAGGTGGGACGGGGTTCTCCGCCTTCCTCGGGCGGGGGATGCAGCTCGAGCCGGGCCGTGCGGAGCTCCTGCGCTGCGGAGGTACCGCGCTCCGAAATCCCGCACGGCCCGGAGCGGTGCGGGAAGGCCGGGGAAAGGAGCGGGGGTTACCTGCACCGCCAGCTTTTCGGCTGACAAGGAAACGTGCAGATAACAGCGTGAAAACAGCAGCCTTTTTCATTAAAATTGATAGGTAATTACTTGGACATTAGAGGTTTGACCAGTTACCAAAAGGCCAAATGTATGAATAAGTTCTGTGTTCTTGTACAGAAGATGTTAATGTAACAGATGGCTTTAAGAGATACCTGTACTTCTTCCAGCAATTCTGATGGCAAAATATTTTTAGCAATATATTGTTGTGTGTTCCTGGATAGGCATTCTCTTCCTTCATACATTGGAAAGTTCATATCTCAGAGGTATCACCACTTCTTTATGAAGAATAAAAAGATGTACCTATTTTATAACTGGAATGTGATATGGAACAGATTAATCACTGAGAAAAACGTGTGAGGAAGCTCAATCCTTGTAAAATACATAATCATTGGCCCTTTCAGAATACATGCTTACTAATATTAGTTTCTGTGACACAATTTTAGAGTCATTAGTTTTCACTACTACCCTATTGCTTGAGAGAATGCCTTTCCTTTTTAAAGAACATAGTTCATTTAAGAACATCAGTTTACTTGAGAGATCTTCCAGTACAGTGTTCAAACAGCACAATCTATTTCAGGTTTGTGGACTGCGATCAATTCTAATTAAAACTTTAATTACGTTTTGCTCCATTCTAACAGAGCAAGAAGTAGTCTGGGCTAATGTTGATTTCAAGGAAAACTAAGGAAACATGTTTCTTTGTTATGTATTATTCCTGCCTTTTCATTAAGGACTGAATCCTTATCTTGTTGTTTATCCACAAACTTTTATGACATGGAGCTGCAGTATTTAATCAGTTTTCTCAGTTGCGCAGTCTTCTTGCCCCATACAAAGGTATACATGCACAGAGAATTACACCACTGATTTTTCAACATGTTTCTTATTCTGGAATGTCCAGCTATTGCCAGCACATCAGCTGTTCTGTCAAGCGACATCTACTTGGGAGTATCACAGTGTTATGTAACTCACAACCACAGAGCAAAGCCAGAGATGTCTCTGCTGCTGTAGGTCGCACATCACAGCACCAGCCAGAAGGAAAATTGTGCTCTGCCCAGAATGATAAGGTGAAGTCTAACCAGGATCTGGTGGGGGAGTGTAGGGCAGAGCAGAGAGAAGAAATCAGGCTGGCTGTGTAGGATGGAAGCAGTGAAATGAATCTGGCTTTGGTGCTGTTTGGAAAAGGCATTGCATGTGTCCGAGGGTGTGACATCCTGCTGACTGCAGCATGTCTGGGGCGTGGGGGTTCCCAGCGTGCCTCCTGCTTGAAAGCTGCAACACCGTGATGCTGCATCTCCATTTTTGCTCTTTTCAGTGTGTTGGGGTAGTAGAGGCCTCTTGACTTTTCTTTCCATCTATACAGTCAATATAGCTGTAGGAGGGATCTAAATCCAAGAATAGAGATTCCTTTTAACAAATGAGTGTGATGAATTTTGTTGTAGATGATTCCAAAATTGTTTAAATTTCAATCTGTTGTTCTGGTTCTATTTTAGAGTTTTGGAATTCTAATGTTATGTCTGTCTGCATTATGCATTCCTAAATTTTTTTTGTATTATATCTGTGCCTCATGCTCCTATTTTATGTGTTAGTTTTGCAGATTCCCGTGGATTTCCAGAATTTTATGTCAATTGGTCAAATAGTGCTGGCTCATCCTCTAATTGTGAATCAAACAGCAATGTACACTAATTAAAATCAGAGTTAGAAAAATTAAAATATGGTAGACAAATTTGTTCTTAAAGTACTTGGAATTGAAGCACATAGCACTTTCCCTGAGCAACTGTGCTTCTTGTCTGTGATGTTAGATGTTGTCAACACTGATCGTCATCCTTTTGTTTTGGGGCTAAATACTCTTTGTCGTTAAAGTAGTCTGTAAAGAAGCTTGTCTCCAAGTGATTTTGATTGCCCATGGATTTTGCACTTTGCTTTAATTTTGTCTTTCCTAGAGAAAAGCAACTGTGTGATCTTCCTGCGTTATTCCTCTTGCCTAATTTTGACTCAGACTTCACTCTAATGACCCTAGACCATTTCATCTGTCCCCATGTTCTTGTGGGTCCCCATTACCTGCATTTGCATATCTTTTGCCATTCTCTACAATCCTTGGCCTTTTTCTTTCTTCTTCCGGGAGTGTGATTTTGTTTCTTCTTCCTCTGTGCTTTCATTGCGTCTTTAGATCACTTTCCTCCTCACCAATTATCCTCTTCACTGTTTGTTTCTTTATTGGGAAAGACCCTGAGTTACTCTACAGCTTCCCAACATGACACCACTGAAAGTGTTGTGTGATACAGGAATTCGGCACGAAGAGGGGAGGCTCTGAGCGTGTGCAGCGCTGTGAGATGCAAGGATCCAGACGGACTCCCATCGCAGGGCGGCGCTTTCTTACCTCAGCTCCAGCCCTTGTCTTTTTTCATAGAAAGAGAGAATCTTTTGAATCTTATACTAATGTTCTAAGAGTAATAGCTATAAACCTTTTCAAAGATAAGGAAGCAGATGATTAAAAAGGATACTTTTTTGTGGAATACAAAATCTCGGGGTAGTGCTACAAATCCATATTACTTTTTAAGTTATAAATTTCTAAGAATACATTTGCATTTTTTTCAAGTTTATATTTTTTAAAACTATGTGGATGTTTTCCACAGGATCCACATTTCGATGTGAATGTGACTCAAAGGACAGTAATATACATGTAGGAAATTAAGGCAGATTATTAGAGATGGTCTCATAGCTTAAAGCTGTAAAAAGTAAGTAGTTTCAAGGAGGCAGCTGAAGGAGAGGAAAAGATAAAAATCACTTGATAGTCAGTTTCACTGATGTGTTTATACAAATATCAAGCTGTTTTTCTTTGTAATTATTCCCCTGAGGAGGTTAAGGAACAGAGTATGCTTTGTAAAATGACTTGTAAAACCACAGCTAATTGAAATAAGCAGTGCTCATTGGGAGTGAAAGGACAACTGCATCTTTTGTTGATCTAAGCATGATGTATTCTAAAATTATGATATCAAAGACAAAGGAATAAGCATCACAGATATTATGTAAGATTTTTTTCCCTGAAATAAACCCCACGAAGTCACATTTTCAGTCCCAGACTGTAAGAATTTAACAGACTGTATCTCAGTTTCACTGTTTTGAAAAAGCAAGAGATTGCTACATTCTTGTGTTTGTCAACAACATATGAATTCTGAAGTATTGAGAAGTGATAAATTAAGGTGACCAACTGTATCTTTCAAGATAATTATAATAAAATAATTTCTTACTAGGAAGATAAAGAATTTTAGAATCATTTTATCATCACAAAACCATTTCAGGAAGATTATCTACATAATCAGCATTGCAAGAGCCTGAACTGATGTGCAGGGAAAAAACCAAGCTGGAATGGTGATTTTTATACATTTTACGCTATTATATATGTATGAGATATTAAACTTTTAAATTAAAATGAACCTTTAATCACTTTTGGCTTAAAGTAGATTTAATTTTAAATAATCGATGATTTCAGAAAAGCATAAATTTTTTTATTCAACACTATTAAATACCAAAAAGAATCATTTTACCTATTTCTTATTCATTTAGACTTTCTCAAAGTTCATTTATGAAAAGATGTAAAAATTGAGATCCATAATCATAAGATTTGTAAGTGTTTGCTTTTTGGTTTTTTTTGGTCCTATCAAGGTAAATTCATACCATAGCTTGGCATCAGAATATATTATCATTTTAACTCACAATCCACCAGTATAATAACAACCGATGAGATTACCTTGATTGCTCAAACTTTGACTGTACAAGTTGAAAAGTATACTCAGGAAGAAAACAAGCTGTGACAGTAATTTACAGAGCTTTTAGAGTAAGGCTCTAAACCTTTTGATAAAAATCAATTAGTTTTAACTTGTAGCTAAATAAGTTGTATTCTAGAGAAGAGAACTTTTAAATTCATGAATGTTTAACTCTACAAGGGAGAATAATTTTAAGCGAGTCTAGCAGAGTCCAAAGTATTTGACTTGGTGATTTCTCTATCTAGACTCCTGTTCATGAAATGCCTTTTTTTTTTTTTTTTTTTAAATCTGGCTTGATTTAAAGACTATAGGAAATGGAAAATTTATCTCAGTTCTCTCTAAGCTTTTTTTGTGATTAATTATCCCTAGTGTTAAAACATATGCCTCATGTCTTGGTTCTGGTCTTCATTACGAGTTCTTGAACCAATCAATCCCCAAAGTAGTTGAAAGAATATTAAATAGGTCAGCTCTTGATCCAAGTGTGTGTAAAGTACCTATGATTTGATTTTAATATATAAAAATAATTTCACAAAGGCAGTATGTTACTGTAATTTATTTTTTTAATGAAAGATTAGCGTTCCACTTCATAGAAAACATTTTTACTAAAAAGTAGATATTAAATCATTCACTGTAAGATGGAATCAAATAGCAGTGAGTGGAGCTGAATATTATCCTTTTTGTGGACTGTATTGGAGAGAATATGTGGTTTAATTAGACTTTATTCAGAATGGAGTCTTCTAAAATTAGAAAAACTTGTTTACAAAAGCTCTTACAATACAGCATATTTCTCTGTGCTCTTATCTGCTATATTTAGAAATACAAAGTAACTGAAGACTCTTAGAGAATGAAATTTGAGATATTAGTAGTTAGAATTAAAATGCTTTTATTTTTTAGTAGAAGTTTGTATATGTAGAGAAAAAAATTGATTTGCAAGTTAGTGAAAGCGAACATTTTTACAGTCTTAGCACTGAAAATAAAATCAGCTTATATAATGAATAATGGTGCGAAAAGTTATTTGTGCAAGTATTGTTAATATATAGCACATATCCAGTCAATATAATTATATCCGATGTTCTTTCATTACAACAGAATATATACTGTATTTTTTTAAGCAGCTATTTTTCTTTTTAAATATGTATTTTTTTCAGATGATACAGAGGAGTAACAACATTAAGGAATGGCCTTCAAATACCTGTTTTGAATGGCATAGAAGTAATTCAATTTGAAAATATGATAGCCTGATACTGGCAATTTTGGCAAACCAAACCGTATCTTCAAATGTCTAACAAAGTTTGACCTGCGTTTTTCACCTGGGGTTTTTTTTTTTTTTTTTTTTTTTTTGCATCTTACTTGAATAGCTCACATCAACCACATTGTAAGGTTGAAGAATGCTCTACACTGAGCTCCAGTGGACTTGAAATCTAGTCCTTGGCATCCATGTAGAGTGGGAAAATTTAGAAGATTGATATGCTTTTTGGCCTTGAAGTCAGAATGTTTTACGTTGTTAAAACTTTTATATCATGCATCCTTACATAAAGAGAGTCAAATAATCCCAAACTGTCTTTCCCATACACATGAAAGTATATTAAATATACCTACCTCCTTCTGTCAGTGAAATTCTCACAATACAGCTGTATTACTGAAATGCCAAAGTTTTTAAGAGAAGTAGATTCTAAGGACCTATTTTCCTCCTCAGGTATGGTAAGAAGATCACAGAGTAGCCTTTATCATTCTTCATTAACAAATTTTGTTTACAAGAGTTGCCCCCCATACTGAGTCAGTGCTCAGCTATTTAGTTCAATGGCTGTTTATTTTAATTCCTGTTTGGGAAAATAGGAGGGTTGGAAGAGGTTGTGATGCTTTTATATTTTTCTCAAGTCTCTACCACAAAGAGGTGCTACTGGAACACAGATCAGTAAGTAATACTTGTTTCTACGTTGTTTAAGAGGTGAACATTACTCAATCAGGCTTCCCAGTCTGTTATATGAGAACGTAATCCTGAAGTATCAGCATGTACTAACTCTGCCTCATGTCTTATCCTTATAGCTTTTACTGATCCCTTTTTTAGCTCGCTCTCTGCCTCTGCTTCCTGTCTTCTTTCATTATGCTGCAAAGGTCTCCTGTTGCCTAAGAGTCTCCCTCTCCTTGACAATACCTGGCTGTGCTTGTTTCACCATGGTGGATGCCTCCTTCATCTTGCATTTCAACTGTGGTTTTGTGTTTGATTTTTAAACTGTAAGCTTTATCAAAGGAGGATCTGGTCTTTGTCTATGTTCTAGAAAGTGCAGCTGTATGTACAGTGCTCTAAGGGTAAATGTTTTTATTAAAGTTTGAACAACATGTAAGATATACTGTACCTACAAGCTGTGAGAAAGATAAGGTGCATGTTCAGGGATTTCATGGAGTGACTTTGAACCAATCCATACCTGATAGCAGCGACTGAGTTTGTCTCCTGCAAAGCTAATTAGGATACATTCATACTGCAGTCACTCGGTTGTGAAAGAAGTGTGCTGACATAATCAGACTAGCTCTAAACCAAATATATGATGTACCTGCATCAAGCCAGACGTAGCAGTGCAGTGCTTCACATGACTGATATTGTCAGGTCTTCATCCTGCCCTTGAGCAGGTTACACCACGTTCTGCTTGGCGCTGGTGGGGCGGTTTGCAGTGGTGAAGCCAGTGAGTCCGAAGCTGGCTGAGGCACGCTCGTCTCCAGCTGCTGGGCTGTAGTGTAGATACACTCTGGAATATGTCCTGAACAGCTGGGTTTGTATCCAGATATCTCTAGATATATACCAGGTGTCTGGTATTTTCAAAGAGAGATCTGTAGGCAGTCACAGTACAATGTGAACAGATGCTGAGTACAGCTGTATTCTTTCTGTGTGTCTGTCTGCTTTGTGGAATTGCTCTCTTCAGCGCCTTAATTCTGTATTGTAGTGCAAGGCCCAAGATGTTCTTGTAAATCTGCATAGCAGAAACAAAGCCTAGGTATATATATATTTTTTTCTTTCTGGGTTATGGAATGTTGGGGTATGAAGATTCAACATAGGGGACTGAAAATGTTACAGCAATTTAGCATAACAGACTGTGGTTTTTTATGTCTACATACTGCTATAAATGTTCTTCTGTTAGTCTGTTCTTATCACCTAATGCCATAACATCTACCTTGTCAATCACCTTAACAAAACCTATTAAGGCAAGTTCTGCAAACAAAGCAATTTGCTTTCTTTACAGGAGAATGATCTAGAGAACTGTTTGCTACTTAGTTGCTATTGTGGGATACATTATTTTACATTATTACCTCCTTCAAGTATTTGTAATCACATATAGTTTTTTTTATAATGTGCAACTGTAGCTAAATGAAAACAGAATGACTAGGTTCTGAATTGTTGCATGAGAAATCCATGTTAAATATCAAATACTAGAGTAATTTTTATTTCAGCATCAGTCCTATCATTACTTTGTATTGCTGATTTAATGTTGGTGAAATACAGCTAGTAAATTTAAAATAAAAAAGTTAACGCTGGAACTTCATGTGCTTCAAATATATGAAAATTAACAGTGTCTGACTATGACTTGAGTTTTAGTGGGTGTTTTGCACTGCACAGTCGGCTGAGGAGGAGACAGAGATATTTTTAAAATTGCACTTTCTTCCATATAAATTGCAAGGTCTTGCAATATGTGACTCATTTCAGCTGCTTGCATCTCCCTGTTGCTAACAGGAGTGTTATTAGTGATGACCAATAACAATAGATCAATGTCAGCCCATCTCCAGATAAAAGAAAGGGTTCACGAAGCGTTCAAGGTTGTTCTGGTGTTATATGTAACTGAGATAGCTGGAGATTGTAACTCTCAGTATTGCCCAGGAAACCCAACTATTTACTGTTGACTGCACTGATATGTTCAGAAGGACTTCAACATCCAACGCTGTGTGAAACAACTGACATCTTCCCTTATTTCTGCAACTCTGCATTTTATCACTCAGTAATTTAGGTGATTCTCAATTCTAGTAAGACCTACACAGCAGCTCACAGCCATGTAAGTCTTGTACTTCTGTTTTCCTTTGAAAATACCTTCAAGAATTCTGCAGAAATTAATGTTTTTTGTTTGTTTTTCATGAACAAAGTGCGCTCTGGGCACTTGACTAATGAGGTGCTCTTCTATAAACGTTGAATCTGTGAGAATAAACAAAAAACCCCACAAAGGTAGCAAATTCACACAAGTTATAGGGACAAAGTCACCGTCTCAACTATGCTATGATAACTTGCCATACTTCAGAAATTTAGATTACAGTAAAAGTGGGTTAGATGTGCTTGTACAGTGAGAAGAAATGTATGCCATCAGTGGGCATTAGCAGCACCATTTACAAGTACTGACCTTGGAAAATCTTTAGGAAAACATGGAAGGATGGCTTGATGGTGCTTCATTATTAAAAATTCTCATAGAGTTAAATGTGGAGATTTCTGAATCAATCCTATCCTGAAGTAGCTGGGCCAAAGTCCAAGGCCATACAAATGTAAGGACACATTCTTTGAGCTGATCTGATCCCTACTGAAAAAAAATTGGATCAAGGAGTGGATTTGAATACTGCGACAAAACCATGAAAACACTTCTGTGAGTGATTAGATTTAAATACATGGGGAAATCTGTTGCTTTGAACACACAGAGTTGACTAGAAATGTAGGTGTAAGTGTTCAGCAAGCTCATAGCCTTAAGAAGATGAGACTCGGGGAAAAGGAGAAGTTGTGATCATGAATCATGTCAGAGATGTAGGCAGGATCAGATCTGTGAGCATTTCAGTGCTGGGAAGATTCATTCTAAATGAATCAACAAGGAAGGGGGGAGGGAGGAAAAACAGTAGCATAGCATTTGAAGTTAGCAGAAGGCAAGGATGTCAACATCTAGGAAGGACTGAGGAGTGGACAGTCTCTTACAAAAAGGGTGATTAATGTGAGAATTACTAACAGATTCACCAATTCTCATGATTTTTTAGCTCTTGTGAGAAAACTATGCAGGAAAAATTTGAATTTGTAGGAAACATTGAATTTAGTGATAAATCCAGTGGATTGTTGCCACTTTTCTCTGAACTGCCTCTTCAGATATAACGATAGACAAGCTGTATCAGAACTGTGCTAGGGCAGAAGCATTTGAGTTTCGTGCTCAGGGGAAGCTTTACTGAGATGCCAATAACTATTATCACTGTGATAACTTTTCTTATATTGTGTGTCAGATGGGTGATAGATGTTGCTGTTGGAGAAGAGGAAGGAGAATGGAGATGGTTTTAAGTCATATACAAGTAAGTTCTAAAAATGACCAGAGAAACAGCCCCAGTGCAGGCTCTCTCTGGCAGTGAGCTCTGTGTGGGGGCAGGGGAATTTGCTCATCTAGAGGCATTTGGTACATGAAACTAAGTGAGGAGAAGGACTGAAAAATAAAATGTGAAATGTTTGCATAAGACTTTATATGTTCTCTCATCATGATTCATTGATCTTATGACTGAACAGCTGCTTTTAAAAATCCTACTTTTCTGAAGTAAAAACCTGTTTGGAGCCCTGATTTTGAAGAATTTATGTGACAAGTTGCTTATTGTTTTGCATTTGTATTAAATACAAATATGCCATGTACTTTTTCACTGCTGATGTCAGTTTTGAACGAGATATAACAATTACAGTATTGACAAATTCATAGAATTTAACATGATTTCATTTACATTGTATTACATGATCATGCAGAAGACAGAAATGTGCTTTGTCCGAGAGCTTTTAGAAAATTAATGTCAAAACAGAGGATGGAATCCAAAATCCTGATTCTCGTAGTGAATTGTAGACTCTGTGTTACATATGTGCTTGATCACAGTGCTATAATGAAGGTCCTGTAATGGCAGGAGCTCAGTTTGCATAACTTGAAAGAGGCTGGAAAAAACTTTGAAAATTTTCTAGTTGTTACAAGTCAAGGTAGAAAAACGTTTGGCCATTGTGTAAATTTTTCACCTATAAGCTACAAGCATTTAGGTCCTGTACTTCAGGAACCGACCTGTTCCTCAGAAGAGTTGCTCATGCAGTTTGGGTATCATTGATTGAGGATTGTCTTCTGCATCTGTCAGTGAGACAAATGGTACCAGAACTGCTGATGGAGTGACTACATCTGGGGTTTTAAAAGAATGAAGATACAGACCTAGAAATTTGGATGAAAGCAGCGTCCCATTGGGCTTCTGGTGTGACACTGGTCTGTCCCGAGTGAAACATGATGTCTGATTACCCCAGTACCAGGTGATCTACATTCCTGAGAGCGGGAAGATGAACGTTGGCATCAACTTGAGCTGAGCTCTCCATCCAGCCCAACCCAGGCTTTCCTGGCAGGGCTCTATGGTAATGTCTGCTGGAAAGGGAAGCTTTCCCTATTACCTCACTTCCCTATTTCTTTGTGGTTTAGCTCACTCAAATGATCCGTACTTTCTTTTCCTACCTTCCACATGGCCATACAAATCCTAGGATATACACAAGGCATTAGGCAAGGAGTTATTTCCGTTAATGAATATGGTTCTTTGGAGAGTATAACCTTTTTTGGCAGCAGAACTGGATTATGTCAGATTAAAATCACTGTGTAATTATCCTCCCATGGTGCAATGGGAGCAGTACAGAGTTGTTATCATTGTCTCGCTGTGACTTGTTCCTTAAGGTTTGCCTTTCTTCTCGGCTCTTTGAGGTACTTGGTAGGAAGATTAACAGTGCAGTTTAGTAATATTGGCTAATCTTATATATTCTTACACAAGCAGTGCTTGTGTGTAGTTGATAAATTAAAAATTAAACAAAATTATTAATGAACTAAAAGCAATAATTATTGTATATCTTAAATTTAAGTCATTAGTATCACCACCAGTCTAATTTTGGAATGTTTCTAAAGTGGAAATAAGCAGGTATTTACATATCTCCCAGGTTTTGCTGCTCAGATCTGTCAGGTGGTGTTGTGATAATGATGATCCACTTGGACTAAAGCTGATGAGGAGTGGGCTGCAGAGCATGGATTGGTCTCTTTAAGTCGATAGTGAGGAGGTGCATGTCTCCGTTATCTCTGGGTTTTAATTACGTCGGATTAATTGGATCATTAGATTGCATTTACATGCAATTCTTACATCAGTTTTAATTATTAGTTTAGCCACAGTCCTTGACATATTTTTCCTTCTTAGAGTTTTGCATAATAAAATATAGGTGTCAGCATGCTCGTTGCCCATGCACACAGGGTTGTCAAAGTACTATGAAAAATTAAGGTTGGGCGAGTTTTTCATTTGGATTTGAAGTTATCCTTTAAAAAAAAGCATGAAACTCTCCTGTGTGCTTCAGACCATACAGCTAAATGGTAGAGCTCTCCTGTGATGTACAGCCAAATTCCACTTTAGACGGACTTTGTAGCTTTTCCCCTTGGCATGTGAAGCATTACCTGGAAATCGTTTTGACTGTGAATGAACAGAAATGTGAAGATTTCTCAGTACAATGCAGTGAACAGGCATAACCAGTTACATTCTGCTAATCTCCATCTAGCCTGGTAGATTTGTCACTGCAGTAAGAGTTGGCAGGAGCGGCTGTTATCTGTTCTTGCTTGTTTCAGAGGGGAATGGGTGTGACAATGTAAAGATCAAGACCTGGTAAAAATAGTTTTTTTAGAAGTACTAGAGCAGAAGAAAAAAGGTATGTATTTTGTGTGGAATGGTCCAGAAGTTGTGTTCTTCCTGTTTTTCCTTTGAAAAATCTGTTATTTCTTCGGCCAACTGTGGCTGATCATTACGTCTCATTTATTATTATGGCAAAATAATCAAAAGTGGAGTCAGTTGAGCACCAATCACTCTGGATACAAGCCAATTCAGGCTCCATTAAGTTGTTATTAAATGCTGTCAGCCAAGTCCACGTTGTGGAAGACAAAAGAAGAAAATCTGCCATACGTAAGAGTTGGTCGCACACCTTTTTTTCAGCACAGAAAGACTCAGGAGGTCTTAGAGCAAATTTTCCAGCTTAGGTGTGTATTGTAAAAGTAGAACGTCAGAGTCTGGTTGCTTTTAAACAAAAGAACTTGCCAATTTTATTCCACTCGTGTAGCTTCAGACTGTTCAGTGGGACTTTTTATCACTCTAAAGGAAAAAATTTAAAGGTAGGCTTTAGCTGTAGTGGGACTTTGTTTTGGATGGAACATCCCTGCGTCTCATGGCTAGCTGAAAGGGCTCAGTCACTTGATACTTCACTTATTTTTTCTGTCAGCACATGCCTTAATGTGCCACTGCAGTATGACTTGTTCCCAGGGAAGCAGATGAACAAGCAGAGAGGACACGATCATCTTGCCTCTCTTCCCGGGCAGCTCCCTGCACTCTGCCATTCCTGCAAGGATTTCTCCATATCTATCTTCAACTCAGCCAAAATGAAAACAAGACACAATTAGTGGAAAGGTAGAATATGGCTGGTGAGAAGCAGCAAGCAGCCCTTCCTGGGTGAGCAGATGAAGAAACTGTTCAAAAAGAAGATTATGAGAGGAATATATTCACTAGCATGAAGCTTACTCAACCTGTCTCAATTTTTTCTCTGAAGTTTATCAGATGATTTCTTCTGGTTTAGTGTCAGGTAATAATCTCCTGTGGTTCTGCATTGTTATGTTTAGACTGCTTTGGACTGAAATAAATATTTCCTTGGCTGGAGAATGGGTGGTGTGAAGTGAAACACAGAGGATGCTGCTGAGGTCCCGCTTCTGCATCTGGTGTGGGCACAGCCAGCTAGCATCAGGCTTTGGGAAGAGCCATCCCAGGGACACAAGCCAGGAGCTGGGGCAGTTCAGGAGCCCAGTGCACAACTCTCCTCGCAACCACCAGTTTAGTGACAACTGGCACCTACCATGAAGATACTCCAAGAGAATAAAAACCTGAAGACAGCACAGACAGCTTGAATGATAACCCATTTTTTCCTAAGAAACAAACATCCCACAGCAGTTATGCCCAGGTCACAAGTTTAACCTTGCATTTCCCCAAGGTCTGTGTGAACCCTGGAGGAAAAGTTTCTTCTTAGTCTGGTTTGCACACAGACTCGGGATGTTGTGCCATTACTTCTGCTCTGTAAGTTGTCTCCAGGAGAGCCTAACTGACGTTTACCTACATTATTAATGAAGGAATTTGCAAATCTACCTCCTGCCTCTATGCGGAACCTCCATATGGTATAGTATGGAGTATATAAATTTTACAAAGTATTCAGGACAAGTGTGCCTGTGTGGGGATTTAGGGATCTGTGGGAATTCTTTTAAATTTAATTTAATTTAAATATTTTAAAAAGGATTCTACAACTCACTGTAGAATCTTTAACAGTTTTGATTATTTTTGTATGGTAGATCTCCTTCCAGTGCACTTACGATAAAATCATAGAATTGTTTGGATTGGAATGAACCTTTCCACTGGACCAGGTTACTCAAAGCCCCATCTAGCCTGGTATTGAACTCCTCTAAGGGTGGGGCATCCACAGCTTCTCTGGGCAACCTGTTTCATTGCTTCACCACTCTCACAGTAAAAAATTCTGCTATTGATTATCCGTTATCGTAATTAATAAATAATATGAAATGTATTTCTGTTAGTATATAGGTCCGTGGGTCTTCTACCTTCTATGTGTAAGGCCCTAGGGAGACCTTATAGCAGTCTTCTAGTACCAAAGAGGGAGTTTTTAGAAGGGCATGGAGTGATAGGGCAGGGGGTACTGGCTTAAACTGAAAGAAGGCAGGTTTTGATTAGATATTAGGAAGAAATTTTTCACTCTGAACATGGTGAGACACTGTAATGGGTTGCCCAGAGAAGTTGTGGATGCCACATCCTAGGAAGTTTTAAGTTTGGATGGGGCTTTGAGCAACCTGGTCTAGTGGAAGGTGTCCCTGCCCATGGCGAGAGGGGTTGGAACTAGATGATCTGTAACCAACCCAAATTCCATGATTCTATGTGAAATGAGAGCTCACATTTTTGTAACAAAATGAATAGCAAAGAGGAGTACTACTTGATGTTCTTTGGGAAAAGCTATTCCAAAACAGTTCTATGTATAAATACTCTAAGCGTAAGGAATTCACTGAGACATAATGGTAAGAATAAGATGCTTTCCTGAAGAGCAAGAAAGGAATGAGAATGTTACCACCATGAAATTCTCGGGAATACCTTTTGTGGTAATATCCACTGCCAATTTTAATTTGAACTATTATTCAAGTATAGACATGTTCACAGTGATTGAATCATTACAAGTGTTTGAAAGAATTACAGAAACTTGAAAAATATCAGTTACCAAGGCAGTAAAAACAGTTCTCTATATGTAGGAATAGAAAGCTGAGCCTGAGACTGAAACCACAGCTCCATAAATGGTCTTACAGCACATCGTGTTCTTACCCACAAAATCCAGGAGGCAATTACCCGTCTTTATTAGGCACAAAAGCAGGGCTGTCCCAGGAAGAAATTACCTCATCCTGAGGTTGGAACTAGGACAAAACTTCCTGATCCAGAGAAAGGTGTATTTACCTTTCCCAGAGTTTCCATGCCATGACAGCCCTCTCATGAGCCAACTGGTGGTTCACATCTCCATTTTGTCTCGGTGGTGCAATCAGCCTCAGTTCTTTTTCCAAAAGCTCAACGTTGTCTGAAATGCCACCATGTGACCCGTGGAGCTTGGTGCTTGGTAAGTGAAGCTTGAAGGATAGCCCACGCTATTTCCAGGGTGTAGGAAACATTAGGAAATACTGACAAGATCAGTGTGATGAAATAAATAGTATTCTCCAGCTGCTCTTTGTCTTACTTTGAAAACATTTCTTTTTATGGCCAGAGATTTTCCAGTGGGAAACAATGAATAGAGTTCAGGACCAGTTTTATCTAGGCTTCCCCTGGTCCTAACTCCCAAGAAACTGTTTGACTCCTTGTTAGCTGTAACGGTGCTAGAATTAGTTCTGTTTTCTGACGGAAAATCACCCCTGATTCAGTACCTAAGGCTGCTAATGTAAGTGCTTTATTACAGATCCGCATCAGCATTTTTGATGGGTAAATAACTGTTGCATTACATCTGTATCTAATATCCTAACTCAAGTATAGCATTTGTGGTGCATTTAATGGTATTTGGTTATCTAAAAAGTGCTCTGTCAGAGCATACCTCAGGTATCTAGGAGGTGGATGTAGTGTTGCTATTTATATCATAGTGCTCTACAAATATTAATAACCCTTTGCTTCAGAGTGAGCTATAGCCATAAACCTGTAAAATAACTCCCAACAGTTCATCTTGATAGTCTGTTGAAATTGGACTGCTCTGACTATACCCCCTTCAGGCTCACTGCCAATCTCATATTTTATCCTGAAATTCCATGAGGAGGCACTCAAAATAAACACTACACTAGCAACTGCTTGAATTATCTTTAAGGCAGTAGCAAGCATCAGTTTCGCTTTAGCCTCTCTGTGGCTTTCTTCAGTTGAAAATCCATGAAGTTTGACTTTTTGAATACATTTTCCTCTTATTTATTCCCCCTATTGACTGCAGTAGGAATAGAATGAGTATAGCTGAGAAGGGAATGGGTATATTGTAGATGCTAACCTGTTATGACTAAATTATCCCTGTTGGTCCATGTTGCCCAGCACCAGTGACTTTATACACTGCGTATCTCCTCACCAGCTTGCTTTCAGAGTAGAAAAATACAGCTGCTAGATTTGCATTTGAGTTTTCTTAGGAGGGAAAAAAAAGAGCAACCTAGAAATTACAAGATTATTCCAGGCACCATTTCAGAGATGTTCAGCTTTTTGTTCTGCAAATGCTTTTTCTTTGCTTCTTTTGAAAATAGCTGATCTTGTAATTCACTACTAAAGCCTAAAGGTGATCCAAATAGCCCATCACCAAGGTCAGTATACCCTTGAATCGTGCATGTTTGCTAATTTTAAACTTCAGTGTTTTTCAGAAAGTAGTGTGTTTAGCAAGAATAGAAGAGGTAGAATGTGGGATTGGGACAATATGAATGTTCACACATCGCTGCCAATGAAAGCAAAGCTTACAGGTCTAATTTTAGGCTTTTCAGCCTTGGTATTGTTCCTTACAGCACAGTTATTTTCCATATTATACAAAGCAGTCCTTTTTTCAAGTTTTATAAACTGCTTTAGAGAACAAAATCAAGGACAAAGTGAGTATATGTCATGGTTGAAAGCAAATCAAAGAAGCTCAAGTAGGGCTGAAGTTAGTGATGATTGCATGCCAGTTCTATATTCAGAGGACATTTCTTTAAGAAAAACAAGAATCTAGAGAAACATGTAATGAGACCTGAAGTAAAGAGAGTGATATGGTATCTGAACTGGGACTCTTGGCTGTGACTGGTTTGCTTCAACCCATTTAATTTACACTGTGCTTAGATGTCCTCTTAAAAAATGTCAAAATGACCTGTGCTGTTTGGAGAAGTAGGACTTTCAGGATACCTACCTATCTCTGGATGTTTCAAACTAAGCATTGTAGATCCAGTAGAGATGTTATAACTAATTCTTTGTGTAACACCAGATAGATGCTATTTTCTAAAGTTAACTTTTACTGATACAAATACACAAAACCAGTTTATAGAATTATAGAAATACAATACTGTAGAAATGTTTGTGTTCTTTCCTGTAGATTAATTACCGAGGGCTGGAGCCAGTTAATACTTAGCCATTCCCCATGGAAGTGTCAGCAGTGGTACTAACCTCTCAAAGCTATCAAAAATACCTTTAAAAATAAGTTAACATAATCCCCATTTTTCATCCAAAAATGAATGAATATATGAGTGAATATACGAAGATGTTCAGAGAAGTCAGAGAACTGTGCGATTTTCATTAGTAAATCTGCTGTTTGAAACAGGTTGGTAACCGGCTGTGTTGGCAGAAAGGCAATTTCTTGGTAAGAGTCTCTGCAGGGGCTGCTGTAACAGCAAGCTGCTATTTTGTTCCACAAGTTCAGCAAAGGTCCACTGCCTCCTCACTGGGCTTCAGCAGCCAGGTGGTGCCGAGGTTTGGGTCACGAGGCTTGAAGCACAGTTTGGCTGTAGGCTCTGCAGTTGTCCCTGAACTGGGAGAGTCAGCTCTATCTGAGCTCTGGGGGTAGAACTTTTTTTTTCATGCCATTTTAGCTGTCTAGGAGTTAAATGTTTAGTCTAACTGTGTAGGCTTTTTTGTTAGTGAGACAAGAGTAGATATTTCCAGAGAGCAATTAATCCCACTTACCTTGCATATATACTTTTAGTATGGGATGAATTGCCTCTTGGTGAATTGGGTCTCTGTTTCTCTCTGTTGAGCACTGGAGCCTTGATGACTAGTTTAGATTAGATATCCAATTGCTAATGGCTACCACCCAGATAGAATTAGCCTGGATTAATCAAGTTCCCTGCCACTGACTATAATAACTTCCCTGTTCTGTGCGTGATTTGTGGATGCTGTGTTAGAGAAGAGTCTTCTCTTGGTTTTCTTGCAATAATTTCAAATGTTTTGGCATTAATAGTACAACTGTTCAGTTTTCTGTTGTTCCTGGTTGTATGGAAGTTTTAAAAATTGTGACATTTTTGTTATTTACTGTAATCATGAATAATAATAAAAACATTTTAATTCAGTTTCTTGATGGAATAGATTAAGTTAAAAACTGGCAGTTGGATGGTTTTCTGGATTCTGGCCATGTTCTTGGAGTCATAAAACAATGTAGCGCCTTTCAAGTTAAAGAAAAATTGTTTCTAAGAAAGTTTGGAGCACCGATACTGAAATAGGGTGGAAGTATGACATCAACGAAGAATAAGCAGACTATCAAATGGCTTTATTTGGTGGCAAGGACTAATTTAATGTAATCTTCAAGATGGTAATTGGTTGTTTGGGAGATTGCAGCTCCTGAGGTCTTTCCCATGCCTGTCAGATCCAAGATTTTTTTTTCCCCTTTTTTTTTTCTTTCTTTTTTTTTCTTTTTTTTTCTTTTTTCTTTTTTTTGGAAACAGATCTATATGACAAGCAGAGCAGAGGAATAAATTGAATACTCCTCTTAACCTTAAAAAAGGTTTTTCCTAGATGTTCTGAGAAGGTTTCCTTGGGAAGCATAGCTAGTTTTTAAAAGAGAAAGTACAAATGCTAGTGACATCTCTGACCCCAATGCCTTTTCCATTTTCATTTTATCTTTTTATCAGGGGCAGACTGGCAGCAACAGTCAGGTTAATTTCTGCATTTGTTCTGGGAAAAACAAACAAACCCAGTATAAGCCTTTAGGCTTTCCCCATGAGTGTTTTCTCCTCCGACCAGTCTGTGGTGATTTTGGGTAGCCAGAGGAGTACACATACATCTTCAAAACCCACGTGTTTGCCCACATGTGAGGGAAACATTTGTATGAGTCTGACCTTCCCCCATGCATCTGCACCTGCCACCTGTAAATCATGGTGTTTCTTTGGTGGCTGCCTTGGGTTGTTTACGCTTTACACAACATAATTATAAGCTACATAATTCACTTAGGCTTTACAACCTGTTTTTTAATATAAAATGCTCTCCAATATTGTATGGTGTGCAGCATCATTTAAACATGCTGAGTCCTGCCACTGTCCCTCCCACTGAGCCGCTGCCTCTCTGAGATGCTGGCAGTCCTGCTGGCAGCCTGGGCATCCATCACTCTCTGCTCTTTGGGAGTGGTTATCTTTGTTCCTGAAGATGCTAAGACTGTTTAAATGTCAATAAGGTGTTGCCCAGATGAACTCCTCTGCATCTTAAACAAGCCTGCCTCTGTTTTTTCCTTTATGCATCCACCTTGCAGGCTATGAACGTCACTGCTTTCACTGCTTTTGCTGATGAAAAGGGAGAAAAGGAAAAGTCAAAGTAGAGATAAAACAGTAGGGTGATGAGAATTGGCAGTGGGTGTGGAATAAAAACCAGGTAGGAAGGAAGGAGAGAGAGGGAAAGTTGGAGAAAGAGTCAGGATGGGCTGGTACAGATATGGGACTGGCTTGGCAAGTGTGCTGCCGGGGAGCCAAAAGTATAGGGAAAAGACTGGACAAGGAAGAAGGACAGTGACATGGGCCTGAGATTTACAATCAGATTGCTGTTACCTGTGTCTGTCTGACGGCAGAGCCATGGTAATGCTGTGTAGGCATTCTTAATGCTAAGCATGTCTACATAATAAAACCAGCTTGGCCTATATTTATTCTGTATGTATATCTATATACTTGGTGTAATTTCTCAGCAACACTGTAGCCAGTCATTTCACTGGGCTGCTCAGGCACATTCCATACCCCACTGTTACCGTGCGCTCACAGCTTGGCACTCACACTTCCCCAGGACTAACATTAATATGACGTGGGATTATTCATGGACCTGACTGTTTTTATGAAGAATCAGATGCCAACATGAATGTTTCACAGCGGCAGTGTGTGAAAAATTGGGACCTTCAAAATGTTAAGAAGTGATACCATGTAAGACAAGGCATGGATACACAGGCCAGCCTTATGAAGTTCAGTGTCTGGCCTGCTTTGTATGCTGGTGTCATATCCTTAGAAAGTAAAGGTGACAGAGTTGAAGTTGCATTTTGAGCAGGGAATGCAGCAACTAAATACTTGAGATGAGATTTGCATAGCTATTTAGGAATCTGGTGAGATTTCTTAAGAGCACTCAAGCTGCCGGAGAGATGCTTGATTTATACTGAACATCACCTTGACTTCCTTGAAGAGAAATGAAACAAGGCAATTAAACAAATCTACATTAGCCAGTAGTCCAGACCCATAGAAGCACTTACTTAAATGTCTTTGTAAAGCTTGCTCCTTATACCACTTGCTTTGAAATCTACATTTTTCCATTCTGTGATATGCACATTTTCCCGCAAAAAATAATACAGATTTTTATGAGAAAAGAGATTTTTGATATTTTTTCTTGAGTCTATTTCTTGACACACACTCGCTCCCCTCCCTTATTGCTTGGCCTTAGTAACAGTGCTTCTCTGATCAGGAAAGATAAAGGGATTTTTTTCCACCATGAAAAAGCAGATATCCTGAATACCATGTGTTCTGTATTCTCTTTTGTCTTGGAGATGGAAAAATATCACTACCAGAAGGCCATCATCCGGAGTCTTGTTCACTTCCAGAGGGCATTCTGTAACAGGTTCTTTTTATACTGAGTCTTTTGGGAGTAGTTCAGGGGGGAAAAAAAAAAAAAAAGAAGAAAAAAAAGAAGGGCTACAAGTATAACCAGCTCAAACAGTTCTTTGCCTTCTGGCAGGCAACAGTTCTTATGTTACATCCTCTGATTTGATTTAGTAGATGTTCCAAACTCCTGGCAAGTCCCACAACAATTTTATCATTACCCAGATTTGTGATGCAGGGTTCGGGGGATTTGGAGATTTTTTGTTATTATTATATTTTATTTCACTGTTTAGCTTATTTCTAAGGTGCAGCTTTAATTTCCTTTAACTTTTCTCTTGTGTTGTCACACCAGAGAGGATTAACAGCTCTACCAGTCAGCATTTAGTGTAAGTAGGGCCTGATCCAACTACAGACCTGGTCGATTGTCTGTTGTTTTCAAGCTTTGACTCAAGACCAGGTGCCTTATCCAAAAAGTGTACTCTTACTCAATAACAAAGATTGGAGATGAACCAGGAATTTGGGTGCAAAATTGTACTATTTCTGTCCTAAATGATCACAACACTTTTTCCTAGGCTGTTAAGATACAAGACTCTGAAATATTTAATCAAGTCTTTAGCCTTTAACGATAACAACATATTTAAGCCATCTTCTGTATAGTTTTGAATTTTCTAAGTCATTTGTAGTACTTATATACCCATAATATGGTGAAAGATAGTAGACATAAAAACAGTTATCCCACATTTTTACTATTTATGGCTAGGGGAGGAAAAGATGAAAGGTATTCATAAGTGACTTGTGGAGTTGACCAGTGGAGTGAAAAGGTTTGCATATGATTTGAGATTACCCGTAACGGTTGGACTTAAATCAGACTATGAATTACTGCAGCATGATTATGTAATACTGAATATTGGGATAATAAAATATCAGGTGAATTTGTTGGCAAAAGGAAGAAGGTAATATCTGTGGGACAAAGTGTAGTTTGTGATGACTATAGTTTAACTAGTAGAAATCAGGAGAGGAACTGGGCACTAATGAGTACAGATCTCTGAAATTACCTATTCATGTCAAGTGTCAGTTTAAATGGCTAGGAAATACTAGCACAGTAGAAATGTATTCTATTGTATAAGCATGTGGAGCATCCTATCTGTAATTATAGTCACTTATATGATAAAGAATTAGTAAATTTTTAAAAAGCCTAGTAAAAGGGAGTACAGTTGGTTAGGAGCATGGAGCATAGGCTAGAAAGAGTCTAGCTGCTTCATGCCTGATGAGGAGCAGGTGAATAAGAAATAGTCACTGTTTCTCACAGTGCAAGAAAGAGGGTCACCAATGAAATTATTGTATAACATTTAATTAAATTATGAAACTGATTTCCACAGGATGTTGTGGAGACCAAGATATAAATGTGGCCAAAAAGGGATCAGACAAATTCAGGAAAGCTAATTTAATCAGTGATTATTAAACATGATAGTCTGGAGAGTCAATGGAGAGAGAACAGCACCTCCAAAGTATGACTCATCCCATCCTAGGAGAAGTGTCTTAGATCAACTTGCTGAATCGCTATCTGGAGATGTCTGTTTTGCTGTTAAAAAAGCTGTGGGTGCAATTCAGTGGTGAAGAGGGTGTTTGATAGCACAGAAAGGATATTTTTCTATTTGTCATTAGGATATTTTTGTTCTTTGTTAGCAGCAGTTTAATTTGTGCACCTTATCGCAGAAGTATAAGAAATATGAAAGTGATTATATCATCCCCAAAGTCACTCTCAGACTCTGGAATCATTAGAAAGAGCAACAATCATTTTTATCATAAACCTTTTTGCCTCCACATTTTCCAGTGATGAGTAAAGTAATCATGAGGTAATGCCAAGGAAGGCAGTGTTTTATATTTCTAGCTTTCCAGATTCTACAGACTTAGATAGTCCAGGGTAGCTGCCAAGACAGTTGCAGCTGCTTAGTATCATGGTTGGGAATAAAAATATTTCACCCACTGCTGTGTCTTGTCACCTGGGAGTAGCAGTTGCTGTGAAAGGCACAGCTGTGTGAAGGCTGTCCAGGCTCTCTGTCCTTGCCTGTTATCTCCAACAATTCCCTCCTCATTTTGGAAGACATCCTCCCTGATCTCAAGAAGAGCCTCAAGGTTGTCTCGGCAAGTGCAACTCTGCTTTAAAATAAACATGTCTTTTTATGGTTATTTTTCCTTTTTTTATCCAGCACGTTTGTAGTTTGCTTCCATAGATCTCAACTATTCCCATGGTCAACTCAATGACAGACAGCCCTAAGTTAGGGAAAAACATCCTGCCCGTTGAGAATTAGAGTTATATGTCATGCTTTCCAGGATACATAGCCTACAATAATGTCTTTTTCTTGCTAGGTGTTCTAAAATAGTTTCCCGAGGGGGTCCTTATCTAGCAAAAGTGGACAGTGAATCAGAACAAAATTTTATTTTCCTAGACAATTTAATGGAACTGCAGGATGATATTTTAGATTTGCAATTTTGAGACCTTTGAAAAGATTTCTGAGTCAGCTTGTCTGGGTTTAGCAACCTCTATCAATTGCTTTTTTCCTGATAGTTGATAAACTGAAGGAATCCAGAAAGTATTTTTTGTGAATTTCTTAATAATTTAAATCTTTATATAGCTTTCATTTGTTTTTTTTCATATGTTTATCTGCATCACCATTGTCTTTTTTTTTTGTCCAGTGATTTTGTCTGATGTATTGCTGTGACCTGTCCCAGAGCTGTTCCTTTGTAACAGCTTTCCATGTACTTTGCTGAAGGAGTTCTGCGTGCACTAATATCCAAATCAAAAATGTTGCTTACTTTTTTTTTTGTTATCACCAAAAATATAACTCCTGAGCTGTGTTCTAGAAAAGCAAACATTTTAGAAAGTGATCTGAAAAGCAGGTATCTCTTTAAATCAAAAAAGCCCAATACTTAATAGACTTGTGTACCTTGCCTGTTGTCCTTTGCAGGATGAGGCACTGAAGTTCTCATGGATGATGTAGTACTACAAATGTGTGGTGCACTGTATAGGTCTCCCCTTTCTTAGTAGAGATTTTATTATTCTTGGCCATGGTAAATGCTACTGAAATTTAGACTGTATGTCTCTCTCTTTTTTTTTTTTCATACCTTTTAATATTTTACAAAAAAAAAAAGCATGTGTGCACACACACGGATTCACCTGAGTGATTTGTCAGTTTTATGATGGCATGGCAACAGCCAGTTTTTATAAAAATTTATTCCAGTAGAGCCCTCATTGAAAAACGGTTGGAAGAAATTGTTCCAATTATTTTTAATGTATGAAATGATAAAATTGTGCAGTCCTTTAGCATGAGAGGCTTTCTCTCTCCCCCTTCCTGCCTCCCTCTGGCTTATCTTTTAACAGAAAGACCATGTGCTGTGATTCATATTTGAGACTCATGGAAAGTTGTATGTTTTACCTTGCTATGTTGCAGAACTATCATACTGTATAAATGAAGTCAAAACTAGAAGAAATTGCTAACGGCTTTCGATGGCTGCATTGCTGAGATTTACTGGATTTTGTTTGTAATTAATTTTTAGTTATGAAGGACATGCACGAAGCTCAGGGGCTTGCCATTAAGATCATGAAATTATAATGAGGTTCCTGTACTGGGGACATAGAGTCTCCTCTGAGACAGCCAGCATTCCTTTTGCTTTGTCCTTTTTACTCATTTTGCAATTTCTATCAATATTAATGAGTGCATTCTTTTTTCCCTTCAATATATAACCTTGCTAGCAGCTCTGTCATCTGTAAAAATACTTACATTTTTCCAGGAAGAAAGGTTTGTGAGACTTATCTATATTATCTATCAGTGATTTCAAAAAGCAGTGTTGCTAATGTGGTAATTAATGAGGAAATACTAGGTAATGGTTACATGCTTTTTGATGCTGGGTTTGCCTATGTAACAGAGATATTCTGTACTAAAGAACTCATGTGCTCAGTCTGCATTTTTACATTTTTAATCAACTGTGCTTTATGACAGAATTGGATTGGCAGCTCTGGAAAGGGAATCATCTAAAGGAGGAAGCACAGTGAATACTTCTAAATTCTGTCCTGGTAGGACCAGTTTAGTTTCATACATTCCCAGCTTTGACCTTTTTGACCCAATATCCTTTAAGGATACTAGTCAAGGCTGAAAAATGACTTGGAGATCAGCTATGATTTGGACCTCCTGTGCATTATAAACAGCAAAGGGGACGGTATAGTGGTGGACTTGGCAGTGCTGGGTTAATGGTCAAGCTCTGTGTTCTTAAAGATCTTTGCGAACATGAACGATTCTCTGATTCTGTGATTGGGTCTGTGCACAGGCACAAAGAACAGGTGAACCTGGCAGCTCTGTCTTGGGCACTTCTGACATGTCCTGACTGCACATTCACTCCTGGCTGGTTGTATATGTGCTGCCTTGAGTGGACAGGAAGGCTGAAGCTTGTTGTCCGACACAGCATAGCACAACAGCATCAGCCTGTTAAGTGAGATCAGAAACACCTTATTTCCCATCAACTCTTAGATGCATAGCATTAGTGGGGATTAAGGCATTTTTCATGGACTCCAGAGGGAGAGCCTATAGATAGAAGTCTGATGGATTAATTTCAGTGAGCAGGGTTTCTCTGTGATGGCTTTTCTCTGCTATCGAAACAGGGCACTGTGGCATTAAACTGATTTGTTAGTTCAAGTTGGTGGTGAGCGTTGGTCTTCCCTCAGGAAACAAGTGACAGGTTGAGAGAAAATGGCCTCAGGTTGCATCAAGGGAGGTTTAGATTGGATATTAGGAAAAATTTCTTCACTCAAAGGGTGGTCAGGCATTAAAAGAGGCTGCCCGTGGAAGTGGTGCTATCACCATCCCTGGAAATGTTCAGAAGGCACATGGATGTGGCACTGGAGGATATGGTTTAGGGGTGAACACAGTGGTGCTGGGTTAGCTGTTGGAACTAATGATCTTAGAGGGCTTTTCCAACCTAAAGAATTCAATCATTTTAAGTTAGCTGTCTAAATTAGGAGGCCGAGATCACATTCAACTGATTCAGCTGCT
Source organism: Cephalopterus ornatus (assembly GCA_013396775.1). NCBI lineage: Eukaryota > Metazoa > Chordata > Aves > Passeriformes > Cotingidae > Cephalopterus > Cephalopterus ornatus. The sequence goes on from VZRE01010646.1 coordinate 84,813, forward strand.
TAAGCAGAGGTGTCTAATGCCATCTGTAAGCGCCTAAGGTGTCTGAGACATCAACATGGGACACCCTGTGTCCAGACAACTGAGGTGACTGGAATGGCTGAAGTCATACCAGTTAGGTCATCTCCTCCTTGTTGCTCTGAGGTGGTTACCAGCCTGTCTGCTTAGAGCTAGGCTGAAGGTACGAAAATGTTATTTCAAATGAGCCATCCAACCGCTCTAAAATTATTACATTTATTCCAAACCATAATATCGAAAGTGATGGGAAAAACTTTGCATTTCAAAGTTTGAAAATTCTACCTTAGGAAAACATTTTCAGGTTTTCTTCTGTGTTTCCTTGATAGTCAGTGTTATTGTTGGTCAAATTTTAAGTATATTTTTCCTGTTCAAGCTGTGTATGTGATTCATCCACAACGCTGCTGCTTCTTTTGAGAATGCACACAGGATCACTCTCGAGGAGAAAAGACAACGCAGAAAGAACCGTGTCCTGTCGGTACCACCTGGGGAGTCATTCTGCTGTGCCTTTTGCAACCGGACGTGTCTATCTCGCATTGGCCTTTTTAGCCATCAGCGCGCTTGTAGCAAGTGTGGGTAGAGTCCTTCACGAATCTTCGTTCGCGAAGCCTAGCCATGATGATGTTTGCATGAGTAACATTTTTGATCACCCCTCAATGTCCAACTGAAAAGTGTAAAGCCATTGATTTCATTCTGCAGAATTATGATTCATCTTCTCAGTAATGTCTTTCCTCTGCATTTAATCATGCTCCATCTGAAGCAGTCACAAGGGATAGTTCTGATGATTTGTTTATAATGAATTTGGGGTGCGTATTGCGCCAATGGATCACTAGCCACAATGATGTAAACACTTTATTTTGATTTTGAAAGGTTTTTAGTAAAATAAAAAGCTGTAATCTCCTTTCCTGCTAACTGCTTCTGTTAATATCTGCCATAATACAGCCATGTAGCCATGTGGGTTTTTTAGTAATGTAGTTTTTTAGCCCATAGGTCAAAACAATCCATTGAAATCAGCTCAATGACAGCAGTCATAGATGGGTGTGCAAAAGTGAGCTGACTCCAGTCTGGGGTGCTCCTTTTCAGGCAGAAATGGAATGGAAGCAAAAGATTTAAAGTGTATCTTTATGTGTTAGTGTGTATTTATTTCAGTTATCACAACAGTATATGTAGCCCATATGCTGATATAGAGTTGTCATTACAGGACACAGGAGCATGAAAAAGATGAAAAAGAGATCCTGTCACTGCTGTGTGAGTTGGGAACAGAGAGAAAACAGTCCAAGCACTGATCTTGGCTGCTGTTGATCCCAACAGAGACTGGAGGACGACCATACAGTGCTCACCATACCTGCTTCTCCCTGTGAATTCAGAGAAATGAGACAGAGTTTTGCATTGCTGGACAGGGCTGCTAAAGGGACTGTGTTGGGTAAAGAGAGAGTTGGATGTTAGAGGTGGGTTGGAGAATGTAATTTAGCATTTAGATGATCAGAGTGAAATTTGTTACAATAGAATATTGTATTTAATAATAAGAAGAATTATTTATCTTACTCTTTGAGGTCAGGACATGAGAACTATACTGAAGAAAAAGCAGGGAATGACATGAACATAAAGAAACAATGCCGAACAGCTTGATCTCTGCAGTTCAGCCACTTAAAACTATTTTGGTTTGTGGAGGCCTGGAAAAGGGTGGAAAACAGTTTTTCCTTGTCTTTGATGGAAGTAAATAGCATTTTAGAAAGGACTGCCTGTATTTGGTACACCAGCATGTTGCACTTGTCATGGCATTAATCACAAGAATAACAGTCAACTTCGGCAAATGTATGTGTTTCCTAGTGAGATCAGGAACAGCATTAGGTTATCCACTGTCGATGAGCAAGGTAGGATTTTTCTTGCATCATTTTAAGCAGTTAGAAATCCAATTTCAGATCTGAGTAAGTTTACAAGGCTGCCTCTACAAGCAGCAGAAAGAAAGAGACACTTGGTGATTCATTCTGTCTTAAAATACTCATGCATATATTCATCCTGCTTCTTTTAGACATCTCTCTCTGCATGGGGTGAATCACTGAAATTTCTGGCCATCTCCATTGACTGCAGAGAGATCAGAGACAACTGACTTCTTAAACATCAAACATTTGATTCAATTAATGCACCTTTGCAGAAAGAGATGTGATGAGGAATATGGATATAAATGAAGAGTGACTTTTGTACCATTAAGCAAAGCCCAATGACTTATGAGTCAGTGATGCAGTCCTATAGAGGCATCTGATGGATTTAAACTCAAATTAAAATGAGGCTGGAAGGTGAACAGTGAAAGTACTTCTTAGTAAGCATACTAACTTAGGGAATTTGGCTTTGCAAATATCAAACTAGAGTACAGTGACATTTCAAACTAACAATATGGCAAACTGATAGCAAATCAGAATGTAATAGAAGTAGAGAGAAAGCACATATTACTTTTTTATAACATTATGACAGAAAAAAAGTAGTATCGATTTACAAACAAATGAAAACTAAGGGAAAAAATGTGCATATATGTAAATGTGGTCAAGACAATGGCTAAAGGCTAAAAAACCTTATCCCCAAGCATGAACCTTCACTAATCCTTAACTCGAAGAAAAGCAGAATTTTAGTTGACACTAGTCTCTACAAATTGACAAAAATTCTGTATCTCAGACAGAGGAAATGTTGATACAGTTTGACATATCAAAACTAGATGGATGTTTACAATCTACATAAATGAAGTCTCGTGGTTCCAGAATAAGACTGGAACCTACTCAGAGAAATTATAATGTTCACAACATGCCCTGTCAGTCTTCTCCTAAAAAAGAGATGTTTGCAGAAATTATCCCCGAAGAGGTAGAGTACTGAATAGTGGATAGATCTCTGAAAGATCTAAAATTGTATAAACCACTCTTTTGAAATGCAAGGCTCAGAAAGTGACCATCAGTTCTGACATGTGACTTGTTCCAGTGGCCACTCTGAAGTGGTGATGTCCAGAAGGTTCCAGATTTCACATCTCATGAGGGAAAGCCTATTGGAAACCATATTCTAGAATAAAATCTCAAAGAAAGCAGTCAAAAACTTATATTTCATAAAAAGTACAAAACAAACTTGTCACAGCAATCAAGGCTCTGATGTTGGAGCATTCTGGATAATTAGGTGATTGCAATGGTATTCAGCATATGAATTATTAGAGAAAGGTACAGTAAATGTTCTGCAGGCATTTTAAGATTATTATTTACGAGGACAAAATTGGAGAGAACAGACCTGTAAAAAAAATACATATTCCACTGCTGAGTCTTCTTTCTCAATTCACACCTCCTTGTTACTCACTGATCACCACCGTCAACAGACACTGGGCCAATAGCAAAATGGAACTATGGCAACAGATGAACTTAACGTATTTGTCTGATGCTCAGCATTAACAAGCATAATATTCTCTTCAGAAATTAATCACTAAAGTCTGTAGAACGTGTAAATCACTAAATTCTACAGAAATATTGGAAAATAGGTTGACATGGAAATAAACCCGCAAACAAACAAGTTTGAGTTATGGCAGGCATCAAAGCCAAATAACAAAGGTAAGGAGGAAGCAAAAATTTTCTTAAGGGCAACTGATCATTCAGAGCCTAAGCTTTCTGTAGAAATGCGGACACTCTCCTCCTTGTGGTCTAAAAGAGCCTGAGAGAAAGAACAAGCAAAAGAGGGATTTTGTCCCTGTCTTTCCAAGTCCGAAGCTAAGTCATAGAGCCTGGAAGCTCTTCTGAGCACATGTGTCTTGTTGAACAACTCAAGTAATTCTTAGCTTTACGCTGTGTCCTGCCATCCATGTCCACTTGCAAATGAGAAAAGCCAGCTATAGCTTTTTGTAAGCAATTTCCCAATCCAAATGAGAAAAGGGGACTGAAATAAGACCCTGCCATGTTCTTCAGACCAGGTTAGTTTGTTACCCAAGCTGCCAGCTTCAGCACTGGACTTTGAATAGAGCACTACTAAGACTCACAGGGGTGCATCATCAGTGGAACTACTGGTGAATCTGGTATTGCCCTTGATTTTTATATTGAAAATACAGAGAACTCCTTTTGGCTTTATTCCAGACTCAACAGAAAACAAATCCACACTTTTAATGTAATAAATCAAATTTTAGCTTCCCAGTCACCCAATTAAAAAAAAAGCCCTACATACCAGTCATTGTTATGTTAGAGCATCCTCCTGCACAGCTTTTACCCTTTCAAATGTTTTTTTTATTGCTTGAATCTAATTGAATATCCATCTCATTTCAAATAAAATTTAAAAATATATCTCTCTTCTTTTGGTTAAACATCTTTTCTCCATTTATTATTCAATTCGGTTGGATAATTGCATTCCTTAATGCAATTACTCTCTCTATTTTCCCCCATTTCTTTTGCATGAAGAGATTACGGACCTGAAGCTGATACTTGGTAAAGCCGGTAAAGTAATCTGAAATCACTGGATTTATTCCAGTTTTTGCTGTAGTGTAATATAAATCAGAATCTAGCCAATTTGTTTCACCCACAGTTTGAGGTTTATGTTATCAGCTGTAAATCATGTCTGCTTCTAATTTCAGTATAGGGTTACACAAACACAGAATCAGAGAATGGATGAGGTTGGAAGGGACCACAGTGGGTCATCTGGTCCAACCTCTCTGCTTGAGTGGAGTCATCCTAGAGCTCATTACACGGTATTGCATCCAGACAACTCCTGAATATCTCCAGTGAGGGAGATTCCACAACCTCTCTGGGCTATTTGTTCCAGTGCTCGGTCTCCCACACAGTAAAGAGGTTCTTCCTCTTACACACACACATGTAAATTCTTATTTTTCAGTCATGGTTGGTTAGAAACTCAAAACAGAGCTCCAAGTTATGTCTGAAGGAGAAAGCTGTTCCTTTCAGCTTGGTTTTGCTTGTAAGTAGGGGACACAACATGGTCCTGAGGTCACTGATAAGCAATACAGCAACGTAAAAGTGTATTAGCTCTACCTATACCTGATAATTGATTTCTCCCGCAATTACTACTGAAAGGATGTCTGCAGTTCTTGAGTCACAGAACCATGGAGGTTGGCAGGGACCTATGAAGACTGTGCAGTGCTCAGTCCTGCTCAGCAGGGTCAGCTAGAGTGGGTCCTCAGTGCCTGACATTGCCCAGTCCCATTTGGCTGTCACTGTGCTGGGTACTCTGCCCCGGTGCCTCTGCCAGTGTCTGGCGTGGTGTTCCTTGCCTGCCTTTTCTGTCCTGACAGCAAACACCTGAAGGTGGATTGCTTTCATCTTCCACTTCTACAGGTTGTTGCAGCTCATCTTTCTTGCAGGCAAAGTGCAGGCGTGGAGCTGCTGTGTGTTTAGATCCAGGGGTTCTGAGAAAGGAGTAGGAAGATGGGACTGAGCTAAGTGAGGGAGTTTTTGACTCATGGGGGTCAAACCTATCTGTTGGAGAGCCACAGATGCCATGACATCATGAAGTAAAGGCTCCTGCTCACTAAAGAGGACCTGGCTTACAGGAGAGACAGTGAAAGGAAAAAACAACTGCTGCCACCACTAGTTTCTTCTAACATGACTGATCCCTATTTCAAAAAGTTTAATCATAGTGTAGTACTTACATGGTGTCAGCGTCTTAAGAACTGGTGTCATGCAACAGTACCAGAACCTTCTCTAAAATATCTTAATCTTTTGAATGTTTTGGGAGAAAAAAGGGCTTTCTAATGTGGTTCTACTATGCAAGGTATAGGACTCAGTGTCATCCTTGCTTCATGAAAGCTGACTTAGAAATTGTATTGACAACTGATGTGAAGAGGTGCTTCACAAATTGCCTAGGGAAAATAGAATCATAAAATAGTCTGGGTTGGAAGAGATCTAGTTCCAACTACCTGTCATGGGCAGGGACACCTTCCACTAGACCAGGTTGCCCAGGGCCCCATCCAACCTGGTCTTGAACACTTCCAGGGATGGGGCATCAACAACTCTGAGCAACCTGTTCTAGTGCCTCACTACCCTTATTGCAAAAAAGTTCTTCCTTATATCTACCTTCTTTCAATTTAAAACCGTTACCCCTTGTCCTTTCACTACAACCCCTGGTGAAGATTCTCTCTCCATGGGGATGGGAAAATTCCTCTTCTTTTCCACACATACGTTTCCTTGGGTACTTATTTCCATGGGGCTTTGGCTATAAGGTCGTTGTTTGTTTTATGTGTGAAAGACACACTACAGCTCCAAATTTCATCTTCTTCTGTGAAACAATAAGTGTATTTGAAGAAATGAGACATCTATGTGGCTTGATAGCCTGCTTCTGTCTATCCTTCATACTGATGTTAGTAGAGAAAAGGCAGTGTCTGAAGTAGCCTGAAGAGAAAGGAACGATGCTGGGAATTGTCAGGAGTTAGGGTTACTATCAGTACACAGCTGGCAATTTGATTAACAGCCTGCTTAAAAATCATGTGAAAATGATTCTGTTATTGTAAATTATATGCTTTTCCCAGCACTTATTGTTTGGGGGTTTGTTACCCGTATGTATGTATGTATGTTGGAGTCTATACAATGTTTGATGTGCCGTTTATAGATTTGCATTGTGTCAAATATTGCAAAGACACCCACCATGCTTGCTTGCTCAGTGCCTGGATTTCACATGTAGTCCCCAGGAGTCAGCACGTTCCTGTGGGAGGTTGTGGGCTGGGAGTGGGCGGAGGGGTGGGGGTGAAACACAGTTTTCCTTCCAACCTAATGAGAGCCTGCCAGCACAGCTGAGCTGGCAAAGTGAGTGTTGTCATTTGCTTCTGGCATAGTCCACACAACTCATTCCCATTTCCCAAAGCCAGGGAAGAGCAAGAAAAACATGCAGCATACAAGGGAATTCATCAAATGTACAGAACTAACGAGGCTGCAGAGGTATTGGTTGAATACCAACTACTTCAGCTCATGCAGAATTACTGGGAAAACCAGAGTGTGAACATGGTCAGGTGTCAAAGCAGCCAAAGTACACGGGGATTAGTTGGGGTAGCTCCAATCAGTAAGGTGCTTGTGCCCAGGGATATAAGGCATTCCTGGAATCAGTGAGGGGAGGCAGGTGACTTCAGTCACCAGCATCTCTTCTCTAAATGATCCTTTGGATGGGCACTTTTTTCTCAGCTATCCATGAGGGAATTTAGTGAATTTAGGCAGCTACCGTGTATGCCAAGTACAGGTGGTATGACTGCCCCATTTTCCTCTAACTGTTTCACAGAATGACAGAATCACCAAGATTGGAGAAGGCCTCCAAAGATGCCCAAGTCCAAGCCCCTGCTCGAGCAGGGTCAGCTAGATATGATTGCACAGAACTGTGTCCAGTGGGGTTTTGAGTATCTTCAAGGATGGAGACTCCACAACTTTTCTGGATAACCTCTTCCGGTGTTTGATCACCTGCACAATAAAGAAGCATTTTCTTACATTGAGACAGAATCTCCTGAACTTGAGTTTGTACCCATTGCCTTTTGTCTCCCTGGGCACCCCTAAGAGGAGGCTGGCTCTGCCATCTTTGTTCTCCTTATTGGGTATTTAGACACACGTTGATAAGATTCCCTGAGCCTTCCCTTGTCCAGGCTGAACAGCCCTAACCCTCTCAGATTTCCTTTGTATGACCAATGCTTCTCACCTTTGTGGCCATTTGATGGACTCACTCCAGTAAGTCCATGTCTGTCTGGTAGGGGGAGCCCAGCACTGGATCCAGTGACCTGGTGAACTGGTGAGATGTGTCTCACCAGCGCAGAGCAGAGGGGAAGGATCACCTCCCTCAACATCCTGGCAGCGCTTTTCCTAAAACAACTTGAAAAGGAAATGGTTTTATATAACTATGTTTAGGGAAGTAAGGAAAACAACACAGAACTGGTTTTCAGGACATGGCTGGACATAGTTGGTGCTGTCTTCTCAGTGGAATTTGGGTCCTTTTTGAGCACAAATGTGAGATCTTTAGAAGCAATCTGTTTAATCTTCCTTAAGAACAGCCAGAGTTCTGTTTGTTTGCACTTGGTCCCTTTGAACTCTGGGCATTTGCTGAGGAGACTGGAGAGTAACAAGAGGAGGAGAAAGAAGTCAGTGGGAATGAAGCTGTGTTAGCAACAGTTTGGGAGGTCTTTTGAAATCGTTAAACAGCAAACAAGGTTCTGTAAGTCACGTTTTGCTATTGAACTTAAGTTTTTTTTTTCCTTAGGTCTTCAGTAAAATTTCTTTTGTAAAACTGTGCTCAAACTGGCAGCTTAGTACTGGCAAGCCAAGTGGGAGCTGCAGACCTGATTAATCTGTGCAGGAGTTGCTGTAAGATATTCCAGGGAAAAAAACCCTTCCTTGGCCAGGTTTGGATGATGATCGAGTAGAGAGTGGAGAGCATTTGAAACAACACAAGCATGTGTGGGACACGATAGCATTGCGGGAAAGCTATTAAACTAATGATACCAGGTCTTAAAACTGGAGGAACTCTTTCTCTCTTTCTATATGGTGACTTAATGCCCATTACCTCCAAAGGCCCTGGTAAATCACATAAAATGTGTGCTTACCCGTGCTGCTGAACCATTTTAGAGTAAGTTCCAGCTGCTGTTGAAGCCCTTTGCTGCTTCCCAAGCTGGCTGGCATGGGCCTCTTGAGGTCCAGCAGGGCAAAGAGCAGGCAGGTACATCCTCATATTGCACTTGCCGCCTGCTGCTGTCACAGCCTGGACTGCTTCAAGTTGGGGAGTGGCTGTTTAATAAATTTCCATCTTTTAAATCTGACCTTCCTATGGACCTATAAAAGCAGCAATTAAGGTGTTAATGAAGTACTGGAGTGCTAGTCTACTAAGCATTTGTCAAAAGCCATTTTCTCTGGGCAACTGATGGCCTCTGAGCATTTCAGAAGAGGAACGTGTTTTCAAACTCAGCCTTCATTGCTGTTGCTATTTTTTACACAACAGTAGTGTTTTCCGTGATCTCTAGTTTGGATTGTGTTGCCCTTGTTAGTATTAATAAGCATTCTACTGCCAGAGTAATCTCATTGGGAACAGAATTGACACTTTTCTTAATGCCATGTGGCACCCACATACCTGGTTCTTTTTTTATTGTGAATCTCTCCCCCACAATGGTTTGAAATCATGTTGCCTTTTTTTTATCTTTCCCCTTTCATGGTTTTTGCCAGAAAACACAACAGAGGATGAATAGCAGCATTTCGATTGTCACATTACATGGTTGGAAGTATGGAAATTGGAAGCAAATGTATAGTTTAAAATGGTAAATTTACTAAAGAAAGAAATGCTTGCAGAGTGATCTTTCCTCTTCTTGAAAACTTAGTGGTTGTGCAGCTGTTCTCTCCTGTCTTTTCCTAATGCATATTCGTAGATTTTCACAAGGAAAATGCATGTTTGAGAAACCATGATTATAAGTTAATTAAAAATAGTTTTCATTTTAGAAAACTAAATGTGTTGGTGATAGCATACTCATTGCTAATGGGTGACTGTACTTTTTCAAGCTCTAGAAGATGTTAGGATATGATTAACTAGATAATCTATGTATTTGAGTTTTTATTCCCAAACAAGGTGGATCTCTCATAGCCAGAAGTAGGAGTTTATATTTGCTAATTATATGAGACTCTTGAGCTTTCTTCCAGGTTGTAATTCCATTCCATAAGAAAAGAGCTTTAAAACATGGAGAAAGAATGAATGCCTCTAATTCCAGGAAGGCCTTGTGACTAGCTTGGTCAGCATGTCTCAAATAGAGCCCAACAGATTATGCACGATGCTGTGCTGGAGTAGCAAATAAAAGTACAGAACCCAGCAGTCCCTAATTATACCTTCTGCAAATACTGGTTTCGTTCTGTGGAAAAAATAGTGTCTGAGAATGTTTATCAAAATGTCAGCTGTGGTTTTCATTTACTAGAGGATATTCTATAGTGAAGTACATCAGAGATGGCTGGAAGGTGTTTGGGACTTACTGGACTACCTGTGGCACCAAGCAGCTGACCAAAATTAGGGACCTGTATCACAGAAGGAGAAAGCTGGTGTCTTGTTTCTCTGAATATGATGATAGTAAAGGTTACCTGTGAATATGTGTGCCCTTATTCATGTATTCTTACATACTTAATCTCCATGTTCTATAGATGTTCTGTAGTGTTTTATGTTCACAGTACTGAAAACAATACAGGTAACTTTGGCAGATGGAGCTGAGATTCACAGTTCTGTCTGCTTCCACTTCTGCATAGTGCCAGTTCCAAGGGCTTTAAAGTTAACACAACAAAGATTGAAAAGTTGCTATTACAGAAAAATTGTCAGTCAAAACCACCTGATTTCTGCTCATTGAAGATTCTTTTTTTCATTGATAGGTGGTGTTGAGTTAAACATTAATGGGGATAAGAATCCACATGAAGAGTCAAGTAAAAAACACTTGGCTAAATTAAGAGAGCCAAAAGATGTCTTATGAATCTACTTAAGGCAGTTACCATAACTGGTGAGAATCAGTAGGGGTCTTCTGGGTCTTAGGCAAAGCACATTATGGCTGCAAAAGGTAACAGAGCTTAAATTAAAAAAAAAAAAACAAAAAGGGGAAATATACAGGCTCCATAAAGACTAAAGCAAATAAACCAGTCATTGTTTCATGTAAAAGCTATCTGAGTTGGAGCTAGAGAAATAACTATATTAGTATACTGTAGTCTCCATGGGATTTAAATTCAGATTTTGCCAAATCAGGTCAATGTCATACATGAGAAGATGGGGACCTCAGTGATGAGGCTGGGGCAGTTGTTCTAAATACTGTGAATTGCAAACCAGTCGTTTGGTCAAAACTGCTGATTTCTGGACATCTGAGTGTACAGTTATTCCTATGACAATTAAATGCAAGGTAGAACTCTTGCGTATTTGTTCTAAGTTTACCAAAACGTGTGAATGAGAGATTGGCAAAGCTTCAGAGTAAGTTTAGAGCAAGCGATGTGCTGCCCTTAGTTATAACAGCTGGGTGAGCCCTTGCAGCAGATTCTTGTATTTCAGAAAGATGAAGGAGGAGGGATTAACTTAGCACATGCTCAAGGAAGATTCCCATAAATGAATTTACATAAATATATTGATTTGTTGGAATAGAAAAAAGTATGTCCTTCTGAGGAGAAAGAAATTTCCCCTTCAAAACAGGGGAATATGCAAAAAAAAAATTGATTAATATCAGGAGTGGGTGGTCATATGGACTAGAAATCAAGGCATTCAGTGGGGTGCAGTCATTAGAGATGGATGCTAAACTGGAGATAAAAATGGAAATGCAAAGCTAGACTCAGGAAAGAAATTCATCACTTTGCAGTTCTGTACAGGACAAGTTAAGTGTTGTCTGTCATCTGATTAAAAAGTAACTGAAAGACATCTGTCGTGAAGCAAACTGTAGCAGAATGGGAAAAATTAAAGAGAATTTCTCTGAAGTTCTCTCAAAGGACATCTTTGGTGAAATGTCAAAGAACCTGGAAGTATATCAAAGTACCAACATGAGTAATACTGAAATTACTGTGTTTATACATACATGCATATTTTGTATTTCTGGCTGTTTTACGTTTATTATTTACAAGTGTGTATACCAAATGTATGTAATTAATGCATTGAATATCTCCAGAGTTAACACTGATGAGATGTAAACCATCTAGTGTGTATCAACGGTGCATTAAATATATAAATATACATCTATGCATACATATGTGTAACCATACATGCATATGTACAAATATATAGGAATTAAATTTATTTTTCCAGTTTGATTTCATCAATTTTTGAGACCAAGTGTGTAGAGTCTTGCATTGCTTCCTCCCAGTGGAACATCTCGTGCTGTATGTTGCAAGCCTCTCTGTCCACACCATTGGACCTGTGAAGAATAGCTGCTAATGTGGGTGTCATATGAGAAGAGATTTTCAAGACAAAGAAGAATTCTGTGGACATTCCTGAATCTCTGACTTATTTTTTTTTTGTAGATACAAAGAAAAAATTAAGTAATCTTTTTCAATCTTAGTGTAAAGAAAAGCTGTAAATTGCCTAATTTTAAGACAAATAGGTAGTCTCCAGGCCTTGAGATTCCTAAATGAAAAAAGGATGTTGCCTTTTTCAATATTTTCAGCCTCCAATATTCAAGTATAACTAAGCTTCATTTTCGCTAACAGATCTGGGAAGTTGTGTTTGACTGAAAGCAGCAGTGAGTACGAGTGTGAAGTTCAATCTTCATGGGTAATTCCAGTTTAATGGCCACATTTGACTAATTGTATTCATTTATTTTCAAGGCAAAATGGGGAAACAAAACAGCAAGCTGGCCCCTGAGGTGATGGAGGATCTGGTGAAGAGCACGGAGTTCAATGAACATGAGCTAAAACAGTGGTACAAAGGATTTCTAAAGGACTGTCCAAGTGGTAGACTGAACCTTGAGGAGTTTCAACAGCTCTACGTAAAAGTAAGTTATTTAACTTACTTTAACTAAGTTCCTACTATTTGACTGCAAGAAAAGGTTATGCAGTAACTTAAAGAGAACATGAGGTGAAGACTTGCTGGTTGTTTAGACTAAGGAATGACTTTGCTGGGAGAAACAATGGTGATGAGATGAATGGGAAGCGCTACTGTCATCACACCGGTGATTCATGTAACTGCAGTGACCAGAATCAAAAGTTTAGAAAAGGAGCTGTGATTTATTCACAAGAAATATATTCTCTATGCTCTGCAATTCATGGGCCTCTTTCACCCTCAAAGGATGGTTGTGGTCCTGCTCAATATAAACCATGTGAGTGCTGGACATACTTATATGACAGTGGTGAAGTTTCATGGTAGTATGATCTGCAGATAAATGATGCGCTGTGCACAAAGGCTTTCTTTCTATAAATTTTAAGTATTGCCTTTATTTTTTTTTCCCTACTCTCCCTTTATCCTCATTTTATTGGAAAGGAAAAACAGGCTGATCTGTTTATTTTCTTCTTATTTTTCATTATTTTATCAAGTTCAATTTAGTCTTTTCCTTACATTTATTATGTATTTATTCTGTAACAAGAAGAGTATGGGGGTAGCATAAGAAGTGTATTCATGTTACAAAGAAAATTATATTTTAATTCAGAATTGAGTGTCTGCCTAAAGGTCAGAGACTTCAAAGTAATGTTAATTAGGAGAAATATTGGATGGCAGTGATGAACAGTAAGATCAGAACAGCTCATAAATACAACGTGAGGCTGAATAAAAATAAAAAAGCCTTTCAAATGTAAGTAGTTAGTATTGAGCACACTGATAGTTTCTTCAGAGAAGTGGTACTGTCTTTTCCCTCAAATGCATGCTACAGTTCTTTCCTAAATTTTTTCAGCCTTGAACCCAATCACTCTGCAAATTATGCCTAGCCCCTTTTTCTTTCTAGTAAGTGGTCTAGCAAAAATTTCCAACTCCAGCTCAGATAAATAAGCTTCTGTCTTTATATTTTAATATTTATGGCTCAAGATGTTTCCTCACAATCCTTTTCTTAAGAAACGAATGACTTTGTCATAAATGTTATTTTCAGATGAAAGAATTTTTACAGCCTCAGGTATTATGCATGTTATCAACTGATAATTTATAACTTCCATTTTAAAGCATACTGAGCGCAATTGCAGCAAGAGCAGACATCTAGTCATTTCTCATACATGTTTCTGAGAAAAGCAAATGGTCTTTACAAAATTCCTAAAAAAGTATGTCAACTCTTTAGCAATCATTACTTTCTTTTTGGCAAATCACAGTAAAGGAATTAATTTTTTTTTAATAGTTTTTGTATGCTGTGAGAAAAAATATCTCCTGAAACCAGCTGAAAACTGTTAAAACTGAAAACCTCCCCTCAATGGGGCAGTGTTCATAGGTATTTCGCAAGATACTTTACTCATGAAGGCATACCAGAGAGTAAATTCAATATCACGTTTACAGAAATGGTAGTGCAAAAAATAACATGAAGAGCATAAGCAGTATTTTGCTCTTGAAATTTGAAGACAGCTTTCTAATCTTACTAAACTGCAATATCTAGCTTTTAGTTTTATGGCCTCGTGCATCTTTAGATATACACATCAAATGCAATTGTCGCCCTTGCTTTGGTAGTTGTGGGTTTTGAGTTTTGCTGTGTAATGGCACTGTCATATATTTAGTCCAGTTTATTGCCATCCTATATATATAATGTCTATACAGGGCAAAACACTAATTTTGCAGAGGAGAAATGTGATCAGCTGTAGTAAATCCAGAGCTGCACTTCTCTTTCTGTTGCAGAAATGCTTGTAAATAATGTCTCCGAGTAGCTAACAGTCTGAGTGTTGGCCTTGGTAGTGACTTCTGTGCAGGACATTCTGCCTGCTCCAGATACTGGCTGCAGACAAAACCCCAGACGCAAAATTTGATCTTTTCAGGAGAAGCCACCAGCAGGAGACCCAAATCATTGTGATTGCATTTTACAGCATTTCAGTCCCCGCAAAGCATGTTCAGAGTGAAAATACATGTAGCATGTATTGATTTGTAATTCTTCTGCACAAGCTTGTAGGTGAGCGGGATGACATTTATCTGTTGGTCTAAACTGTATTTTATTGAAGAAGATTTCCATAGATCAATGTATTTTGAAAAGAAATACAAACCTTACTTTCATTTCATATTTATATTTACTTAAGATGGCATGGTTTCTTTGTTCATAAGTTGTGTGGTGCACTGTCACATGTATCGATAAAATGGTGTTGGTCATATAATTAAGATGCAAAGATAGCTCTTTTTTTAAACTCACACACAGTAGAAAATATCCTCAGCTTAAAGAGCCCAAACATTTTATATTATATGAGGAGCAATATTTTGAGATGAAATTCCTTGTTTTCTCCACTTCTCTTCCATCATAATTGCAGAGTGGGGTATACAATCTTAGAGCACAGGAGATGCCTTTTTTTTTTTTCTTTTAAATGAAATGTAACTAGAGGTGTCCTGGGATCCCACCTAGTATGTTACTGTATCTAATGCCTGCTAATAAGCTTAACTTGGTCTGAAGCAGAACATCTAGAACACGTGTGATGTTGATGTCAGGTCCTCCACACCAATTCTTTCAACGCTACATATTTGCATCAATTGTGCTGTGCTGTTTACTGATGTAGATGAAGACTGTATTGACTAAAGGGGGAATCACTCTAGTTTGGCTTGGAAACATTTGCTATTGAAGTTTCCATTATGAATACCAATCATCCGGTGCTTAAAATAAATTGCAGTTACACAAATGGACTCTACAGAAAAATTATTTGCAGCACTTTTAGTGGAAGTGTCTATAAAAATACTTAGTCAAGAATACCTCTTAAATAAGCAACTAATAGGCAGAAGCGTACTTTATACTGTTTCATATTTAGCATCTTCTGCAATATAACACATTCATTAAAAATATTGGTTCATTTTTGGATAGATAGATTCTTCTTGGGATCCAAAGTCTGTGGCAAGCTGTTAGGGCTCACCTTTCCCTGCATGATGCTGAATGACATGAATGCTTCAGCAGTTTTTGAAATAGTTTATTGAAGAATTGGTTATATACTGCAAGCCCGCAGCCACAAAGAGACCTAAATGCTGAAACACCGAGTTAGCTGTCCCAACAGTCTGCACAGAGCATGGGAGGGGGAGAAATCTGTGGATAGCATTGTGAAGAAGCTAAAACTCAAGCCAGGATGTTGTAAACAAACGTGAAAAACCACAAGGTATTGCTCAGGACAGGAATTGATATTAAATTCTACATTTTTCCAGGGTTTATGTATCTGCTTTCATAAAGGACTTGCATCTTTCAAACCTCTCCTGCAGAGAACTGTCTAGGACATTAGAAGTCCAAGCGAAAACAACTGACTGGAGTCCTTTTACTTTCTCTCTTAAGTGACAAAGATTATGTAATTGTCTTATCTTTATCACGGTGGTTTAAGTACTCCTTAAGGTGTAGAAAACTCTGAATCTATTAGAGGAAGAACACTGCCAGTAAGGTTGAGGGATGTGATCCTGTCCCTTTACTCAGCCCTAGTGAGGCTACATCTGAAGTTTTGTGTCCGGTTCTGGGCAACTCAGTACAGGATAGACAAGGAGTTCCTGGAGCAAGTCCATTAGGGGGCAACAAAGATGATCAGGGGACTGGAGCATCTCCCTCATCTGGACCTGTTCAGCCTTGAGAAAAGACAGCTGAGAGAGGACCTCATCAATGTCTATAAGTATCTGAAGGGAGAGTGTCAAGACGATGAAGCTGGGCTCCTCCCTCTGGTGCTCAGCAATAGGACAAAAGACAATGGGCAGAAACTGATGTACAGGAAGTTCCACCTGAATTTAAGGAAGAACTTCTTTCCTGTGCAGGTGACTGAGCACTGGAAAGGTTGCCCAGAGAGGTGGTGCAGTCTCCCTCGCTGGATGTGTTCAGGAACTATCCGGATGCAATCCCGTGCCATGTGCTCTAGGATGACTCTGGTTCCTTCCAACCTTACCCATTTTGTGAATTGTCTTGTCCCTGTTTGAATCTGCAGTGCTTATCCTCTCATTTATCTACCTGTGATGAGATATCACCTTTTGGGATGCTGACAACATCCCAATTAACTTCTTTTTCTGCAGGAAATAGCATCAGACAGGCTGAAATCTAGAATTTCCCCATTCAAAGAGAATACCCTAACTGTTGAACTTAATTAATTTTTTAATTAACTTTCTTAATTTTCCTTTTTTCTCTTCTAAAAAGTCCTTAATTCTTTTATCTTACATAAAAACTTCATTAGCCTTGTGAGCAGAGACCTAAGGAATTAATATACAAAACTGTCATTAAAATAAAATATACCAATAAAAATTTCTGGAGTGTTCCTATCATTCTTTAGGGTTTCTTGCAGTCTAGAGGGCCAAATAAATTTTTCTTCAGATCTTTTGAATTCACTTGGTTTAGATGAATATGCCCTAGAGTGTGTAAGTGTGCATAATCACTGCTAATGTTCACAGGAATTATGCATGTTTATTAAGTGGAAAATAAGCTTCTATATTGTGATACTTCTTGGAACTGGGTCATTGAACATGAAAAGCATATCCTCTGCATTAATAATAGAAATAAGCGCCAACTGTCCTCTAACTGGAAGGGTAGGGTTAGGAGTGATCATGATATAATGCTAGCATTAAATAAAGTAATTTACTTTGTGAATTTATGGCACCTATATATTTAGCTATGTTCTAGAGTTTTATATAACATTTAAATGGAAAAAAAAAGGATGAAGAAAAAGTAATGCTATTTGATTAATTACAATCAAATGGTTTGTCATATTTTTGGCTTCTATCTCACATTTCTGGCCTTGAAGGGAATTGATTTCTAGTCCTTCATTTTAATATGTGTAGGACAAAAGAATCTCAAAAATCTATTGAAATTTAAGTGGTTATATTTGCAGCCTCTTTTTCTCTATCCAGATTTTCAAGACAGACTAGCGTCTTTCTAAAGATGGCACAGAGCTACTCGAAATTTTAGGTTAGGGCTGCATTTCAGGCTTTCAGGGGCTGCAAAAAAGTAGGATTCCAGAATGGCACAGCTGTGTTTACAGATGTCCTGAGCACAGATGCAGTTGTACTGGCAGAAATTGATTTTTCTGGGATCATCTCTTTTAACTGGTAGAGCTGTAGTGGTTTTATGAGTGTGGTTTGGCCACTTAAGTTCTCCCTGTAATAGAAGTACTTTAACGGTACATTGTACCAATGTCAGGTGTATTATGCCTAATATAATTATTATATTATAATGTGTTGCTAAAGAACTACAGCATGTTTTGAAATAATGCAGATTATAAGAAATACTGATCTATCACACAATGATTTTAGCCCATGCTGTTGCTACCTTCCAGAAGATCGCATCTGGCGCATCAGCAGACTTCCTGGACAATATGACAGGATGTTTGTTTGATGTTATGACCTAAATATAACTACAGCACCATAGAAAACATCATATGTATTTATTTATAAACATGGCTCTAAACAAATCCTTAAACTGGTTAATATTACTATTGTGTTATTGAATTTTTCAAACTGATGCAGAATGATAAAGCTACTACTGTTACATTAGAAATTTTTGATGCAAACAAATAAAGCAGTGAATAGCTCTGATCTGGGGACATTAAAAGGTGGCTCTATAAAGAAGCAGTGCATAAGTAGATAGGCAAATAGAGGTTAGAAAGGAGTGACAGTAACGTTATTGCCATCAGTGGAAGTTTTACTTGTGGGAGGTTGTAAAACTGTCCATGAGGCAGAGATTCTTAATGTATTCCTTAAGCACTTAATATAAATCTGCACATTTGAGACAATTACAGTAAACCATTAGGAACAAAATGCTCCTAAAGAGTAAAAAATCTTTCAGTAGAAGTACAGTGAAGTTCCTATGAAAGTTAACATAGCAAAACCCAAAAGGCTGAAAAGCCACTGTGCTTGCGGTCCAGCAATATCACGAGGAAGTGCTTTTCAGGATGAGCAATATGTTTGGTGCTCCAAAGCTGAATTAAAACTGGGTTCTGATAACTTTAAAAACAAAAGAGATTGCAAATTGCTTTTCATACAGGACTTGGCTAAAACAAAAAAAGCATGGGCTTGTTGCCTGGATGGAAAACCATGCAAAACTGCTTTTGCCATTATTCATTTTCTTCTCCTTATAAACATGAATAGGCAGGTGCTGTGCCAAAATGCAGGTCTACTACAAAACCACATAAGAGGCTTATTATATGTTTCAAACAGAAGCTGAGCTTGTGCTGTATGAATTTTAAAACAAAGGGCCAGAATGCTTCTTACATATAAAACCAAAATCAAAGAAATCCCGGAGGCAGGGTTAACTTCGAGGCTGACTTTGAGCGATTCAGGAAAGGGGAGGATACTGGTAATGTGCCCTCCTGCTGCATTTCTGTCTCTGTGCTGATCCTAGGAAAAATAACGTCTGGACTTAATATCATTCTGTGGAAGAGCTTTTAAAATCTGTCTTTAGTAAACAGAGCTTTAAAGATCAGCAACCATATTGAAAAACAAAATACAGTAAATAAACACAGATTCTCATTTAAGCTGCAGAGTAAATTGAAAACAGTAATTTCCAGTAGAGGACCAGCATGCTGGGTAGCAAGCAGTTCTGAAAATACAGCTGTAAATGACAACACTGGATGCTAAGAACCTTTAACAACGTGGAATGGAGTCAGTTTAGATTGAAATCCTAATCTCAGTGAAGCTAATGGGAGTTTTCATTCCTGATCCTTACTTAAGTGCTTAGGACTGTACTGAGTTCCCGAAATTGTTTATCATTGTGAGAACTGAGTGCTGTGAAGCCTGGTGCAAGCTCCATTAACCATTAGTATCCAGTCCTACAAGCTGGATCTAGTGTCTGGAGAGCTCTTCATCAAGTGAGAAGAATGTACAGATTGCCAGCTGCCATTTAAAGGCAACAGTTGCTTAAAAACTAAGTCTCTTGTGAGTGAGGGGTGAAAGTAAGTGTCTTAAAGTTAGTAGAAAAAGAGTTTCAGAGGCAAAGGACAACTCCTTTTCTATTTGCAGTATTATGGGTAGTGGTTAATTGTAAAGGCTAAAATACATTTTTATTTTTGCTTCTGTTGCAGAGCATATGATGGCCCATATCCTCCAGACAATCTCCTCTGGAGACTCTAAATCTGGAAAACAAGGAAGTCAGACAATTCTAAAAGATGAAATCTAAGCAGCTAAATCTTAATTGCTCCAAATAGTAGCTTGTGGAGTATCCAGGCTAGTGGAATGACTCTCCCTAATGCTTAAACAAATCAGTAACATATGCTGACACTGTCTGTGAGAGGCAGGAATCATGGTCATATGAATCCATAAAGCAGTCCAACTGTCCAAAGGCATCTCCAGGGCTTAGAGTCAGCAGATGTGTGGGAATGCAAAGGTTTAGTCCAAACCTCTGATTATTACAAAGTATTGAATAGATCTGTAATTCTGTGGTTATATGTGGTTCTTGGAGGCACTCTAACTTGAGGCCCGATGCATTGAAGAGAGTATGTCCAACCAGGACAAGATGATCCAGCCTGGAATGCTTAAAAATATCACCATTTACATTCATGCCCTAGTTTCCACTGTAGTCTGATAAAAGAATGCAGACTGGGTAAATTTGCCAGCAAAAACATGCAAATTACTTTCACTTTATCTTTTATTTTGAAGGAAGCTCACCAGTTCCCAAATCTGTCATGCATTTTTATTAAGAGACCTTGTTCCTTTAGAGCTCACCTTTGATCTGTGTTGGATTCCTCTGAGAAATCAAAACAGTGAATTTGGGATACTGTGATTATTTCTGTAGCAAAACACTGAATTCATTAATAAGGTTATCTGAAGGGTAATAATGAAGGAGTGCTGCAGCTTGGATGGAGGGAGCAATTGCTGACACAAAGTATGAAAGATCTCAAAGAAAAAGAACCCAATGAACTGTCAGCACCAAGTCTCATAACTGTTACAGTGTCCAGATCTACTGTTTGCTGTAACAATGCTTATTTTACCATTGTTAAGTAGTCCTCACAGCAGCTATCAAAACTGATCAGTGGTTCACAACCTTGACAAAATCTGTTGTAAAAGTCAAGTGTTTTGGACTTTTTTTTGTCCTGAAACTTCTGTTTCCTAGCTCCCTCCATACCACCTCAGTGTTTTCCTTCTCATTACAAGGAAGAGTGTTCACAAAACCAGTGAAAATCCTTGAGGATGTGCAGTGGAGAGAGAGAAGGGTAATACTGACTGTACTTCTTTCAGAGATATTCTTTTCTGTTGCAACCAAATAAAATAATCATGTGTAGACTATATTAAGTCTCTATATTATGTACGAACATACATTTGAGACTCAACGAGGTTAAACCATTTGCATGATGTCTTTGGCAAGGTCAGGGTTGAAATTATTTCATGGTTCAAAATATAAATGTCCCTTACTTCATTTCTTTGGAGTGAGGACTTGTTCTTTATCCTACAGAATGGCTTGGGAATGCCTTCCTGGGGTCTTACGTGCACATGATAGTATGGCCAGATGTTAATCAAATGTCTGCTCTAGATCTACACTGGTTTCTGCACTCTACAGTTAAACTATGATCATGTCGTAGTGGAAACCTGTATTTAACTTTATTTCAAAATATAAGTAACTGAGATTTTGGAAACCAGATCATCCTTTTAGGATGAAACTAGCCTTATTCTGAAGGCTAGTAAACATGTGATTTTGTTACTTGAGACAAAGTGAACTAAGGTCTTTCAGGGACTTCATCTTGTCACATTTCTTGAACTATAAACATTTCTGTTTGTTTAAAATGTATTAAAAAAAAAAAGGCTGTTTCATATTACAGGGTTCCTGAAGGAGTCTTTAAATCAGGGCACTTCATTTCAGCACTGGAGTGAACTAATATGATTTAAAGTTGAGTTTTTTTAATACATTGAAGTATTTTCCTCTAGTACCAAAGTCTGCTTTCAATATCTCACTTGTACACAAGGCCTGGGGCTGAAAACAGCATTCTTATTTCTTAAGGTCTAGACAGAAACTTGGTGCTCTGAACTGAATCCCTTCATCCTGATTTGTTCTCTCTGACTCCACACCTCAGCTTGTCCTCCCTCCTCCTCCCAGGAAACTCATCGGTCCTGCAGAAAATTAATTTACTGACATTACTTCCAGAGCTTCCGAGATGGACAGCTGTGAGTCAGCGTAGCTGGGTATGAATATCCCAAAAATTAAAGGGGCCGCCTTAGTCCAGACCATGGTGCTTGCAGCCAGGCACTGCAGCTCAACTTGGTCCGCCTGCTTGTGGTGCATTGAGGTGGCAAATCACCATTATCATGGCAGTGAATGTGCTGCTGTGGGAAGCTACAGCTGTGCAGGTGTTGAAACATCAGCTGCTTTTTCAGGGTACTGTGGTAGGGAGAGGCATTTGGGAGCTCTCTTGGTTACCAAGTTAAACACCAAATTTTTATTATCATGTAGACATTAGTTGACATTCCAGTCAGGTTTCTACTAATCATAGTCTGAATGTTTCCAGTACCTTGGGATATCAGCTTTCTTTTTCTTCAATGAGAGTAAATTTCCATCTTTTCATGTTTAATTAAGGCTCATAGGAATAGACTATTTGCACTGACAAACCTAATGATTGCTGAATTGAAATGATTTACTGCTACCTTGCATAAGAATTAGGTAGCTATCTTAATTTTAATCACAAACAAATCAAAATGAGAAAAACATATGGTTTTGAAGATAAAGTAATCAACACAAGGAAAATCAGACAGGAGGAGATTTTGCCATTTTACTGAAATACACATGAAACATTCTCAGAAGTGTTTGGTGTGAAATCCGCCAGTTTAAGAAGTTGTGAAGTTTTGCTGTCTGGCTGCATGGATAGGCCAGAACTGAGCATGCAGCTCTGAGTAAAAATCCCACTGTAGTCCAAAGAAAGAGCAGTATATACAGAAGTGTAAATGAACACTGCAGGTTACTTCAAAGTGAATATCAAAGTCAGTTCGAGATTATTTCCATGTAAACAAAGATATTAAAGAAAAAAGGAATTAAAAATTACTATGCCATTAATTGAATTAAGATTTTATATGAACCTTGTCAGCAGCTTTCAGCAGAAGTATGTGCAATTCCAAAGTTATTTCTAGATAGCTCCAAAGGTCCCCTTCATTTGGAAGTGTATACCGTAGGATTGCTGTTATCCCTTACTAGGAAATACACACCTGTACGCATATTTATGACTCTTCACAGCTTTCTTTGGCATATACTCACTACTTTTCTCCTCCCTGTCAAACTAAATCAGGTTAGGAGATGGTTAAAGCCCTATTCCAAGATACATGAGTTTTGGCTACATGATTCCTGTCCCTAGTGCTGATACCAAATACACAGGAACTGATCAAAAAAGAACAGTCCTTGAATTCACTTTTGTGTTCACAGGCTCCAGCTTCTGCTGCTACTTGTGTCCATGGTGACAATATCTGTGTCTAAATACCTTTTTGGTTCTGGAAAACTCTTAATTGTGTTGGTGATTGTTAATGTAGCAATTACAGTGCCTAATTTTATAATATGTGTCAGTGAAGATAATTATGACTTAAAATGTTTAACTGAAATGATGGAGTTGTCGAAGAATGGATCAACTAAAACAAGAAATTATGTTGTGAAAACCTTCCCTGTGGGATACTACAGGGATGCAGATGACTTTAGGAGATGTACTTCTTCCTGGCATGGATCTGTTTTCACCAGAATAAACTCCAGCCAGCTTCTTTTCAGACAGCTGTTAAATGCTGGTCTCTGGAAGGTGATGCTCTTTGGGTGCCCTTAGCTCCCTTCAGAGTCTTGCTATCCACACACACACATGCCTTAGCCCCAGTAGGAAAGGATGGAGTTGTTGCTTCTGTGAAATCACTGCTTCCCACTTACCCTCCCACTTGCACTTTGGCAGGTCGGGTACCATTCTCTGTACTCTATTAACACTGCTAACTTCATTCAGGAGTAAAACACATCTTTCCTCAGGGTCCAATTTCTGCATTTCAGTTCAAAGCATCGTCAGCACATGGAGTCTTATATTACCTGTGGGTCGGTAACCTCAGTACAAACATTATATGCACACATTAAGCTTCTTAATTAGGACAAGTGATTTTGGTGGCAATCCACTGTTCTGAGCTCACAGTTGCTTAGTGGTAACCAAATCCCACAGTTTTCTTGGAGGAATAGTCATACCATCTCGTATGTAAAGCCACAGAAAGGTACAGCTGAGCATCACCTTTACTGTAATGACATTGAACACATTGTTTTCATCTCCTATTGCGCATTTATATGGAGCAAGAGATGTCTTAATACTCCATTTATTATGTTAGAAAGTCAAACTCCCCAATATTTAATTTAAAAAAGTATTTTAGGCATTTATTTTTAAATGGAATTTCTATACATGACATTTGCTGTTTGTGTTTTTTTAAGAGAAAGTAATACTTCAGATAAGACTTGGCCTGAGAAAGGTACATTTTCTAAGTTCTGCTATACTGTAGTTCTTAAAAGCCCATCAAGAAAACTGTGGTTAAAGCCTGGAACAGCTCTTTAAAGCATATCTGATGTCTTTTTTTTCCCCTGAGTTGAAAGAAATGCTGGTATATTAAACAGGATTCTGAAAATGGGAGTTAGTCGTATTTAATCATAAAGGTGCTACATTAGTCTTGGCTTGAAGAAGCAAACATTTATCTATCAATTAGCTCTTGCCACAATTAAATACAGTATATGACAAGGGAAACCTTAGAATTGCTAACTCAGTGCTGCAGATTAGCCCTTATGGTGTATTAGTCTATGCACTCATTTGTTTTTAAGATTCTTTTCCCCCGGAGTTTTTCTGTATAGCAGGAATGTTGTGTTTAATGGACCTGATGTTACTCTCACAGAGACATAAATGCTGGGGTTATTCTAGTGTGTGGCCAAGAGGTGGGAGAATAAGGATATTTCTGCTTTTTGTAACTCCTAACCCAGGGTATCTTTGAAGCAGGAAAATCATGAAAAAGAGCACATGCTCTAAAACAACCTGGAAGGAAACATTGTTTTCATTCTCAGAAAATTTAGTTGCTTATACAGAAAATCACCAGCAGGTCCAGAGCAATAAAACTGAGTAAAAAAATACTGCTAACAAAAGGTAAATGCTGGTCTTTGTATCCAGCAGTTTCTTTTGAAATGATGTACCTCTTTGTTACCTCTCTGTAAAAATAATGATATTTTGCCAAAGAAATAAAATCTGTTTCCAAAGGATAAATTTAACACATTCAGTATAAAAATGACAATAACATGTAGCCAAATTTATTAAAGACTTCTGAAAATGATTAATTTGGCATTCAAACTTCTAATAATCCTATAGAAGCAGACTATCTGTGGGAAATTGGCTCTTGAGCTGTATCCAGCAGGCAATTGTCAGTGTGAGAGAAAAAAACTTGTATTCAGGCTATCCAAGGGTGGAATTTTTCCTTCACAGGCACAATAAATAGTTTTTGCTCGAAATAAAGAGGCTGCCAAATCAACCTATCTGAATAAAAAGTATGTTTTGCTTTACACATGGGAAAAGTGCTCCAGAACAGTTAATCCCTATGAAAACATTATCCCTGGATTATCACCAGTAATACTTGCCTTCAGGCAGTTTTCAGTTATTTGTTTCCATTTTCTATACATGTACCCAGTGTTTTTATTTCCACGTGATTATTCATCTCAATCATTTTCTTTGCTCTCATCTATTCCAGGCTTGTGCTTGTGCATTGTACATGTTGCCAGAGTACTTTGGGCTATATTTACATTTCCAGATTCATAGAAATATTGTTCTACATATAATGCTATGAAAGCCAATATGTAGTCCTAAGA
The DNA here is from genome assembly GCA_013396775.1 of Cephalopterus ornatus. Lineage (NCBI taxonomy): Eukaryota > Metazoa > Chordata > Aves > Passeriformes > Cotingidae > Cephalopterus > Cephalopterus ornatus. The sequence continues at coordinate 110,128 of VZRE01010646.1, forward strand.
GGACCACTGTTTTCTGTGGAAATGGCCCATGTCATTGCAAAGTACAACTGTGGACAAGATTATTTCTTACTTTTTCTCCTCCCCTTTTACGTAGACAGTAAAATTCCATGGAAGTTCTTTATATGGGTGGTGTGAGTGAGTTCACGTAGCTCACTGGTTGAAGAAGTCGCACACAGGTTTTATTGCCAGCACATTGGTGCAACAGCTGGGTCAGGGGACAGCTAAAGTTGTGTTGCTATGCAAACAGGATGTCTTGGAGCCAAATAAAAACGAAGGGAAAATAAACTCTTTACAAGAAATGCAGTCCCTAATTCCTGTGTAGATCTTTTACTGTGTAACAAAAAGTATGGTAACAGTGCATGTCACATGTACAGTGAAGTGGAAACATTCCAGTGCAGGGTAAAATTTGACCAAAGTGAGAATATTTCTTTAATATAATCCATGATGCACTAAAAATGTGCTTTTTTAAATGTTAAAGCTCATTTATTGTACTAAGCCCTTAATTCTTGCTATCACTGGGTAAATTCACAGAATGCAATATAATAAAAAAATAAGTTTTCTTCCCCAAGGAGCAAAGTGTCCTCTTTCTTCCTGGAGTGTGCCAGAAGATGCAACCTTGTCATCTCCAAACTCCTGCACAGTCCTGGCTGTCAGACATGTGGAATCTTGAGCTACATCCCTATCTTTTTCTTAAGCATAATGTCCTTTTCTTCTCATCTAGCTCATCTCCTTCTTCACTAGGGCACTGCCTGGATAAGTGGTAAAGCCTGATGTGATGTCTGTATACCTTTGTCCTTTTCTTCTCCAGCTTTTGAGTTTCTGCAAACTCTGCATTGTGACTTCTGCATAGTGAAAAGCTTGCTGTTAGCTGTGCGCATTCAGCCTGTGATGGCGACTTGGTTGTTTTATTTTAATTTGTCTCTCTTTACTTCAAGACAAGGGCAGCCCAACATCAGAAAGCTGGCCCGGTCCTTTATGCAAAGAAGAACCTTACAGCTGAAAACTTACAAGTCTACAAGCTCTGGCAAGATGCTGCATAGCAAAGCAAAAAGAATGGACATAGTTAAGTGTTTATTTATTGTGAACGGAGCTGAGAAACACTTCAAGAAATGGGACTATCCAGACTCTTTTAGTTGAACTAAAATGAAATGTCTCCAGAAAGATTTTTGAAGTACCTTCCTTTTAATCTTTAAATATATAAATTTCTAATTTATTGTGCCAGAGGTAAGGGGGGGAGGCTTTGTAATTTTTTTATTTTTTAATATTTTTTGGCAGTAATGCCAGTTATATACATAATGTTGTCAAACAATACAGGTTTGAGGAATGAAAGTAAAGTAAGAAGAGAAGAAATTGAGGCTGGGTAAGTGTAAACGTGCTGCAGACCTTGGAAGATACACTGCAAAAGAATGACAGATGACCTTACAACTAATTTTTTTTTTTTTTTGTGATGAAAACGCATTCACCTCTTTTTATCTTTTGTATGGAAATTCCTTCTCTCTTGGTAACTTCAGCAAATAAATAATCCATTACCAAGCTGTTCTTGAAATGACAAACATAGTATCTGGAAGCACAGAGAAGATGCTGGACTGGGCACTCCTGGGAACTCCCATTCAAGCCATTGTGGGTTTTTTCAGTTCATTGGCCAAACAAATCAGATTACCACATCTGTTTAGCCAGATGGTCTTTCGAGTGTCATGAGGCAAGTGCAGTCAAAATACTATCTACAACTACTACAAGGATTGCACTGGCAACTTGCTGCAGAAAAGCAATTACTTTACAGAAAACCCCAGTTGATGCCATTTGATGGCATTTTTTCCCTAACAGGCGGATGAACTGAGCACCATCTCCAGCCATGGTTTGGGTGTGCATGGAGTAGGTGGCAGCCTATAAAACTGAGTAGTGTTATGGTTGGTTTCTGGACTGCAAGTTGGGAACATTAATCTTTTAATGTTAGAATCATAGAATGGCTTGGGTTGGAAGGAACCTTAAAGATCATCTAGTTCCAACCTCCCTGCCATGGGAAGGGATGCCATTCACTAGATCAGGTTGCTAGAAGCCCCATCCAACCTGGCCTTGAACACTGCTGGGGATGGGGCACCCACAATTTCTCTGGGCAACCTGTTCCAGTGCTTCACCACCCTCACAGTAAAGAATTTCTTCCTAACACCTAATCTAAACCTGTCCTTTTTCAGTTTAAAACCATTGCCCCTTGTCCTGTCACTATCTGCCCATACAAAAAGTCCCTCTCCCTCCTTTTTGTAAGCCTCCTTTAAGGTACTGAAAGGCTGCTATGAGGTTTCCCCAGAGCCTTCGCTTCTCCAGGCTGAACAGCACCAGGTGTCTCAGCCTGACTTGATAGGAGAGGTGTTCCAGCCCTCTGATCATCTTTGTGGCCTCCTCTGGACCTGCTGTAACAGATCCATGTCCTTCTTGTGCTGAGATCCCCAGGGCTGGATGCAGCACTCCAGGTGGGTCTCACCAGGGTGGAGCAGAGGGGCAGAATCCCCTCCCTCGACCTGCTGCCCACACTGCTTTGGATGCGGCCCAGAATACACTTGGCATTCTGGGCTGTGAGCACACATTGTTGGCTCATGTCCAGCTTTTCATTCATGAGAACCCCTAAGTCCTTCTCCGCAGGGCCACCCTATATGAGCTCTTCTCCCAGTCTGTGCTTACACTGGGATTGCCCCAACCCATGTGCAGCACCTTGCACTTGGCCTCGTAGAATTTCCTGATGTTCTCATGGCCCCACTTCTTAAGTTTGCCCAGGTCCCTCTGGTCCTTCTGTTGTGTCTTCTATTAATCTTGGCCTGACCTGCTTGATATATCATCAGATCTTAGTTTCTTTGTCTATTTTTCTAGCACCTGCCGGCAAAAGGGTATTGCGTGTATTTTGGGTTCTTTGGACTACTTCTCTTTCTTCTCTTCTGCTGGATCCATTGTACATACATTAGTATGATTAGGTCTATACTACATAAATAAAAAAGAAGAAGAAGGAAATTATCACAGCTGCTGTGCTTCCAGCTAGAAAGAAACTACCGAGATCCTCTTTCAGGTTATCATTGGGTTGATTATGGCCTTATAAGCAAGCTTGTCCCAGAGGACAATCGTGCTGTGGTTAACTCCTAAGAATTTGCAGTGACTATTATGATGGAGCCAATTAAACATTCAAATGTTGTATAACACTTTGGTATAGTTAATGAAATAGATTTTGTCCCTATAGACCTTAAAAAATCCAGTAGTATAGGAGAAACGTATAGGACTTTATTACTAATGGAGAGGAAAGGCACCTCCAGTGGGAAACCATTTCATTACAAGATAAATGTATGAGAGACATGCAGAAATCATCCTTGGAGATAACATATCTGCCAGTGAGCTGTTAGATGGCTAGAACTAGGAAGAGGAAACCTTAGTGAGAGGTATTTGAGAGAAAAGCAATTTTGCATAATAATACCTAAAAATTAATCCTAATTGCAGAATATCATATAGACTTTATAATGTTGTTTGGAATATATAAGCGTGTTTTATAGCAAGACTTTGCAATGTTTTCTTAGCAAATGGCAAAAATCATGGATGTAAGCTCACTTTACACACTCTTTATCTTTTTATTGTTGTTAAATTCAAAGATCCACTGTGGAAGATTTTCTTCCTCTTTGGTGGAAATAAGATACAGTCCTGTGGACTCAGATGGACAAAGGGAAAACAGAAGCTGAGATACATGGAAAAAACTGTGCTTTTAGGCATTTGTAAACTCTTTATTTGCTTAGTTTAGAGGATATTGATAGTGGGAAAAAATGATTGTTTCTGACTTTTTATTAGTTTTGTGATAATTATAATAATTACTTTAAAAGTCAAAACTCAGGAAATTCTAAATGAGACAGTATAATTATAATATATAACCATAATAATGCTTCCTTCCATTCCTCACGTGGGTACTGTGAGGCTTAATTAGTTAATGTTTGTACAGCAGTAAAATGCAAAATGCCATAAAAGTATTAAGCATTTTTCCTGTTTAGTTCTTCGGTATAACCGATTATCTTTCATAAAGATTTTAAAGGGGATAATTTAAAAAGATCTGTATAACTAAAATGTATTTTACATCTGTCTTGCTGGGAGATGGAGTGGCAAATCAGTGTTTAATTGCATCAGTATTTCACATGAGCACGCTGACACTGTGACAATGGATTTGGCCTAGAAATATTTGTTGATTATCATATTTCTGGGCCATGCAACAAAACTGAAGTGTACTCATGGGAGCCAGCGACACAGCTGATAGAAACAAATACAGAATGAACGTCACAAGCTGACAAACCATCATACTTAGAAGGGGGAAAAAATCACAAGTAAATAGTATTCAGCTGGAATAAATAAAACTTTTTGTCAAATATTTAGAATAGGAAGGAATATTTCTTCCTTTCTGATGTGCAGAGTTCAGTGAAGAAAAAAACTGCTTGTGCCATGTGTAAATATGCAATGTATAAACAACAAATGGAGTTAGAACTCAGGGAATGTGTCACTGTAGACCAAAATGAGGTTTTAAATTATCCTTAGGTCAAAGAAGTTCCAAACGAGATCTGGGTATCAAAATAAGTGTTTTACAGTCTGTAAGAATCCATCTGCCTTAGAGGTGGCAATGGACATAAGTTAATTTTCAGGAAATTATTAGCACCTTTTTGGGTGACAGATTCTGTTGATTAAAATCCCAGACATTCTCCACTAGATCATTGCTTATTTAGTCATCCTCATCTTGGCCATTGAGCTTCAGCACAGAGTCAAGGATTGGTATTAATTTTGCCATCTGAAGGCTAGTTTGTTATTTAGGGTGCACTAGAGTCAATGGAAAGAAAGAGATGTTTCCATAGGATTATTAATTTTTTCTGCCTTATGCAAAATCACCTTTGTTTCTTTCTTTGGTCTCATGGACCAAAGGAGAGTTCTCAAAGGAATTAATCTGACCGTAAACACTTATTTTTCAAAGAAATTAATGATGCTGTGGAAACACCATTCTCCTTTCACTACAGAGGGATTCTCAAGTTTCATAGGTTTTTTTTAGAAGAATTAGATGCCTAAGATAAATCGCATGAGGAATATGGGCTCCCCTTTCAACATGCTACATGGCAGCAATGCAGAAGATATTGAAGTACTATGAGAAGGGACAGATCTCATCACTGACTGGGGTCATTCTTGATTTCATTTGTTTCAGTTTGGAGACCACTTTAGGTTCCTTACTGCTGATGGTACCATGGAATTAAGAAGCTTCAGTTGTAATCCACATGTTTCTGTGAGCATATGGACCTGTCAAATACAGATTAAAGCAGGTATTTTTTTTAAGCAGAAATGGAGTGCTGAGCAGTTGGCTTTAGATCCACACTGACACTTGGATCAGTGCTTTTAAAAATAAATTTTAATGAAAACAAATTTAGATTATAAGAAGTCCCAGTTTTATAAAGGTGGTGAAAGTTTCGCAGTTGACTTTCAAGAATCCATTATTTCACCCATTAAATGAAATGTAGAGTGGCCTGTTTTACTGATAATCATATGATGGTTAACAGACTGGAGTAATCAATACAGAGAAGCAATCATAATTAAATATTGACTCTTCATTTTTTAACCTCGGTTTCTATTACCGTGGTTGTGTCAGGCTGGTTGGATTTGCATTCAAAACTGTATTTTGTCTGAAAAGAATTTTTCTAATTTATTAGTGCCACTTATTCTGCTCCCAGCCGATTTATAAACGTCCTCTTTCAGCAGGCGAGGGCTTTCCACTTTTGTAACCGCGAGAATTTCCATTATTGCATTTACTTGTGCCTCAGCCGCTGCTAAGCAACAGGGCTGAGCTACCTGCCAAAGCCTGGATTGAAATCCCAGGTCTGTAAAAAGGATGGAAGAAATATGGATGTGTAATATACTTAAAATAACATGTGAGGAATGTGATTTTGGAAATACGTAGAAATGCAGACATATAAGAGGAGTACAATTCCATTCTAGGAACATGTGAATAAGGGTGATATAATGTGTTAGAGAAAAATTAGAAAAATCCATCAATTTGTTATATTTTGGTGATTTGTTCATGAAAACAGGCTGTTGTCAGACTGTTTTTGCTTTGCCAAACTTTACCAAGAAGTGAGTAGGTATACATGCAGCATTGGACAATGGGGAGTAAAGAATAGGGAGAACATCATGAAGAAAATTTAATTGAATGCATGTAGTATTTCTAAATCATAGAATCATATAATGGCTGGGATCGGAAGGGACCTTAAAGATCATCTAGTTCCAGCAAAGTTTGATTCATAGTATTTTGTTTGATTCATAGTGATTTTTCTACTTTTTTTGAAAGAGGCAAATGTAGTTATATTTAGATAAGAAAAAGAGCCAGTCTCAAGTGCTTTTTCAAGTCTTGATTGGCTTTCTTTTCTATTGGTGTTTTTGGTCTCATGCCTTTGGCTTGATGGGGTGGGACTGTTTCTAAGAAATGGTTTGGATGTTAGAAATGCTGTGGCAGTTAATGGCATTAGCATTCAAGTCTAAGGGTGCAGGAGCAGTAGTGTCGTACCAACACAAGGCATACAGACAGTTTTACCCTGCAGACCTCATAGTCTGCATTCAAGGAGAAGGTGGTACATGGAGGGGAGAAACACACCGTGAGAATAAACATCAATAGTGAAACAAAACCAAGAGTCCCAGAAGTCACAATCCATATGGCAGATGACTACTGTCAAGGCTTGGGTAGTGACAGACAGATTTCCTGGAGACACTTTGAAGAGGAGAAAGTATCCTGCAGTGGGCAGGATAAGTAGGAAGAACATATAATGCTGTTTGCTACAAAACTGTAGATAGTTACAGGAGACATCACTGCTTGAAGTGAAGACCCAGTCTGCATTTGTGCCTTGGTACAGTGAAGAAAAAGGTACCATGAAGGCTGCAGGACAAAGAAAGTTGTCAACCAGCAAGTCCAAACTGTTTGGACCGAGAAAATGTCGGATTTTCAACATTAACAACAGAAGTGGAAGTTTTTTATTCTCCTCTGAAGTTGTTCATATTTTTCCCTAGTTTTGAAGGCATTTTAAAATTCTTAAGGCATTCCCTCTTTTAGAATAACCTTATATGCCAAGTAACACATTTAATTATTAAATTATTAAAGCATTTAAGAGAAGTTTCCTACCAAGTGGTTACTCTTTCCTGCACTTCGAGACATAGCCTGATGAGAATATAACATCATAAAATGTCATTTTAACCAGGCAGTTTATGCAATAAATTCCTAATTCTTTAGTTCCCCTTGTTCTCTTGGAGCCAACATGTATACATGCAATCCCTTAACAATACAGTTGTAAGAGATAAAGCATTTTCATACGTATTGCTTGTACTTTGGTGCACACTGTTTTACTAACAAAACTGTTGAAACGAGGCAACAAAACTGTTGTGACATTTGGGGCAAAATATTTAGACTGTGAAAAAAAAATTAAAATGCTATGAAATAAAAAAAGATACTGACATATTTATAGCTCTGCACAGTAAGAATAAAACACCTGAATTTGTTAAAAAAAATTTAAAAAATAGGATTAGTTTATCTTTTTGTAATAAAAATGCACTGTATTTTTAGGAAAAAAAAAAGCAAGTGACGTGAAAAAGTGACATACAAAAAGTCAGATTAAATCAATGGTTTAATCTGACTGAACACAATTTTTTTTCAGCACTTTGGTGACTATGTCCAATTTAGCTACATTTCTCCTCTCAGCATCACTAGTATTAAGTCTGAAATTTATCCATTGCTATTTATGTATTTACAGTCTGCTGGGGAAGAGTCAACATCATGTATTCTTTCCTCACTTCTTGGAAGTGTCTGATGGGGTGGGTGGGCATGTGTGTAAAGATAATCTGCTTGATACCATTTACCTCACTTTGCAAAGAATTTAGGAAATCCCTCCACCAGATTGAAGTGAGTGTCTCCTAGAAAAGTTACAGAAAAGAGATAAAAATTCTCCCTGGAGTCATTCAGGACAAGGATACTCTCTATTGAGTACAGAGGACCTTTGAGAAACAGGTACACCTTGGATAACCCAAGCCTTTGAACTTCTCACTTTAATATCCATAGGGGGTCTTTAAATGGATTTTCTGGATTCCTGTGCCTGACAATGCTTTATTATTTTTGTTGACTTTAATATGTTAATGCTGTTTGGAAGGACGGTGTATTCTCAGCCTTAACCATCTTTTCTTCTGGGCATATATTTAAAACTGTAAGGAGAAACAACGTTTATCTCATTTGAAAATCTGACTGGTGTTCTCAGAGCAGTAATTGATATCTCACAGAGCATGGCTTCCTTCTTCTTTTCTCATGTGTCTTATGATTCATAAAGAAGGATCATATTACTTCCTGAATGGCAGTGCCTGAAGGCGCCAACCTGAACTGCTTGGAATAAAGAGATTGTGTCATCAGCACCAGTGGAGAAAAACCATGGGAAAAAAAATAAATCTCTAAATAATTTGATTACTCCTCATGCTAGCACTTCCAATTAAAGCTCTCATCTGCACTCATGTGTTTTAACTTAACTGAAGGAATCTGAGCTAATGTACCCAGAGATAAATTGAAATATAAGGTGGGGCTAAGGCTAAATAGCATCATGGGTCACAAATAAAAGACTTAAGTAAAACAAACACAAACAAGCCAAAAACCAGACATGTAGACATGGTGTTTAGGGACATGATTTAGTTATGGTCTTGCAGTGTCAGGTTCATGATTGGACTTGATGACCTTAAGGGTCTTTCCCAACCTAAATGATTCCATGATTCTCTAAAAAATACATCTGGATGACATCAGTCAAGTCAACAACTAATCATTCTTTCCAATAGCCCTGTTGAGAATGGAGGGACTGTGTCCCTGGGTTAACTATCCAAGAGAATGAATCCATTAATCCCACTGAATTTGTATGAGAGCAGAGCTTCTATTGCAGCTACTCTGGCAGCAGGAAGTTGTGTTTGCCAGTGGTTGTGCTGGCAGCTGTGCTCACCATGACCCCAGATGGGACTCCTCGGGGGACAGGGATTATGTTATCACTCCTGAACAAGCAGTTTTTGAAGCTGAGACCATAGGGGAGATCCAGAAAAAGCAGGTAGTCTTTTTTCCTGTCCTCTTCAAATTGTCACCCCAAAATGTCCTTGCAAATTGTTAATCTGTGTTGAAGGAGTAAGGAACAGTTCTGTGATGCTGGCAATGCTGTTTCACACATAGAAAATTTCCTGACAAAATAGTCCACCAGTAAAATAAGAACTGTCTACTAATAGAGGGAGAAGTCAGAGTCAAATGGGCAGTTCTGGTAGTGACTGGGAGGAGGAAAGATAAAAGTCCAAAAACTGAGATGATTTCATTCAGCTGTCGAGTCTTTAATTCCTTTGGAGAACCACATATCACTAAATTAAGAAGAAATAAATGATTGGCTGGTCTTATAAGGCAATTTTTGAGCTCACTAAGGACACGTCTTCCTCTCATTCGCTTAGTCTTTAAAAGGTATCTTCCTTTTGTATAGCACTTTACTGGCAAGAAAGTATACTGATGTCAGTGATCTATCCCTCCACCATGTTGTGCAACCAAAAAAATGTAGTTGTTATTTTCCCTTCCATTGCTAGTGGAGGGCTTGACATGTGCTGTGTGTAACCAATAAACTGTCTGAGCAGTGGCTCAAAAGTGGCATGCCAAGCCTTGTTTTTTGGAAGTCAGAGTCCAGTTTATTGCAGCATGTTTTTTAGGCTTTGATCTCTTTTTCACTGTGCCAGCATGAGAGAAGACCATTCTTTGCCTGCCTTTGCCAAGAAAGAAGGACCTGGGATGGATGATTCAGTGCTAAGGACTCTGTCTTAAGCATCCCTATGCTATATTCTGGTTTCAGAAGTGAAACCCAGGTGCTAACAGTCTATCTCAAGGAAGTGGAACCCTTCCCAAGCAAGAGCTACTGGTCTGATTTGGGAAAGTGAACAGGCTGCATAGATGAAGAGCGCTGTTGGAAAGAGTTTGTGCAAACTGCATATGCCCAAGAGATCCTGGGAGTGCCAGCATAATATAGTTGCTAAAGAAACAAAAAATACACAATTAACCTAATTGGACAGATTCAACAGGAAATATTTCTTCCTTTTTGTTTCACACAAGAGGTGTTTCTAGATGCCTTCTCAGTGGCAGAGTCACTTGAGACAATATTTTCAAGAGAGAGCTGATTCTCCAATGAAAAATGTCCAGGAAGGGATTTAGCTTAAATACTGCTCCCAGGAAGCATGGCATCCCATGACCTGGGCTGAAGATGGCTGTGTCCCTCAGTTCTTGATTTCTAGAGTGGAGAGCCCTCTTCGGAGCAGGGCACCAAAGCAAATTCAAACCTTTCCACAAAAGTTGTGTTCCTGTCTCCTCTAGAGCCCTCAAAGTAATGCCTTAAAGTATACTGGGGGTTGAGGTGCAGTCTTATCCCTCCTTGAATGTATTGTTTAAACTCAGTTTTCTAAACTCCCATTAAGGTCCCCTTGACACTTGGTGTTCATGTGGCTTTGTCAGTCTCCCTCAGTGATGCTGAGCAAAGGGAGTAGTGCTGGTCTGTCCTAGATCAGAGCTGCTGATTGGTTCCTAGAGTTAGTCTGTCATATCTGACTGGACAATATTTGCTGTCTCCTTTCTTAAGGAAATAAAGATGATGTGATTGAGCTGTGTGCATGTTTGCATGTCTTTCTGACTTCCTCTAATGACTTTTGATTTGGTATCCCTGACTCATATAATTTGAACAGAGGAATAAAAGTCTCAGTGCAAAAAAAACCCCAGCCAACCAACTAAACAATCCAAAACCCAACGAAACAAAACCAAACAAAAAAAAGAAAATATTCCTTTTATAAGTTTTATATAAAAAATATCCCCATAATACCCTCACAGAAGAAAGACACCAACACGCACTGAAACCTTCTGATGTATAAGATAATTCACATGGGCACTCAGTTGTGAGATGTAGTGACGAGTTTCTATGAGTCTGATGCTCAAGAGATTATCTGTTCACTGTTTAGCAAGTTTAATAGCTTGTTCAATATTGTACTTAATAATGAAACTAAGTTATTAATGATTTCAGTAAATTATTTGACATTAAGCAATTAAGATTATGAAGCCTATGGAAGCAATCAAGTTCTTGTTTCTCTCCCATTCTCTTAAGAATTTAAAATAAGATAAAATGTATTACATTATTTTTGTGTTATCATTATGATTTTAAATTTATTGCTTAAACCATGGTAGATTGTAATTAATAGCCTTACATACAGCTTTTGATAAACCTCCATGTCTATTATAAGTTTGTAAATCAAGTATGCACTACAGACTGTTTTCATGGCTTTTTGTTGATATGTCCCCTAATTATCCAGTAATGTGAAACAGTGATTATGTGTAGAAGAGGCCTTCATTAATAAGGATAATATCTTTCTTAATAACTGAATTTTCTCAGATGCCCCCACATTGCAGAAGCATTGTTAGATTGACGTTTATCTGGGATTCATGTCTGATTTTTGGGAATGACCAGTTCAATATGTCATACAGCATCATGTATGTTCATTCCTTCCAGTCATGAAATCTGGTGACTTCACTGCCAAGTGTTCTCCGTTCGTGATACCTTAAGCAGCATCGCACAGTTCACTACTTGATGAACTGTATAGCTTGTATTAGAAAATAACTGCTTATAAAAGTGATATAATTAGTGCTTAAATAGAAATAATATTAGCAGGCAGTATCATATATTCAGTAGAAACTGTGAGTTTGCTAAATGGCTTTTGTTTGCATGATAGCTGAGCTTAATAGGTGCTTCACTACAACAAATCAGTCTTCTAGTAGAGAATAATCCTATCCCTTGCACTGCCAGACATCAACTCTGTTAGTCCCTATGTGAATTCAAGTAGTTAAAACATTTTGCTGAAGGGGGCTGGATGTCACAAATGTTCTTCCCTTTTTGTAAAACTACCCAAATGATCTTTTCTCAGGTTAGATCATTGAAATAATCTTCTTTCTTTCTAATCTGGGATGATCAGCTTTAAATGAGGTTTGGGGGGTAGGGCTTTCCATTTGCCTGTTGTTATCAGCTAGTGGTGATTGTACTGGAATTAAAAGTCTCTAGAGCTAAGCTGTTAATGCCATAAATGATTGATTTATTATCACTCTTTGAAAATGAGTTTGCCATGGGAGGGAGCGGAAATCTCTGCATTGCAGACAGAAGAGGGAAGGTTCCCAGTTAAAAAAATAACTTCAAAAAGTAAATAAATAAATAAAATAATAATTAAAAAAAAAGTAAAATGAAGCTCAGTGTGGATGTCACAGTTAATAGGCTGCTAATTGTATGGAGCCCTCAGAAGGTCTAGGGCTCAGTGGGTTGCCTTTGCTCACAATCTGGGGAGGGTGCAGGAGGGTCCCGTGGGTGTGCTTGGTACCAGGCGATGTCTCAACTGCTCAGGCGGAGCAGCTGTCACTGCAGGTGAGGCACTAAAGGGCCCCTCTCTGTGTCCTTGTCCTTTCAGACAGCCTACACATGAGGGAGGAATAATGCCAGGTCTTGGTGCAGCCAGGAGAAAAGCTCTCAGTAGGGAACAACCGCAGCTCATTCAGAGTGGGGGCACAGGAGCAGAGGTCTCATCTGCTCCCTGTGGGAAGATGTTCCTCACTTCCCATTCCCTCAGTATTCCTCTGTTTGGCTGTGTAGGACTGATTGTAATATTCCCTTTGTCATCTAAAATGCCATTTTGTTGTTTCAGATCAGGTTGGAGTGAGGAGGAAGATAAGTTGGTTTCAGCAAAAACTCTTCAACATGGAGGAGCTCTTGACTACACATCCTCCCTCTGCTCAGGGGACATACTGTGGGCACATGGTTTGCAGAATGAGCTGTATAATCCAGGTCCCACATTGGCAGCACAAGTCAGAACTGGGCTGTCAATTGTAGCACCTTTCAAAATGAAGAGCTTTTAAAATGCAAAATGCAAAAAAATTATATACAGGAGACTGTAGATTATAGTACACTTGAAGAAGTAGTTTCACTTAATGTTGAAAAAGCCTTTGGGATACAATCCCATTTCATCCAACCTGTTCGCAAATTAATTATGCTAAGCGGGGTTTTTAATTACATTGCTTGAAGGAAGAGCAGCAGAACATAAAAATTCCATAAGAGAGAAAGCAAAAGGTTTCCACTGCTAATTATGGAGCTAAATTCGACAAAGGCAGCTGTAGCATGATTGGGCAGAATTATTTTAAATGAAGTCTAGAGAAACTCCTCATCTTTGTTTTCATCAACATCCTGCAGTGCTCAATTGTATCACACTGGCCATGACATTTTTCCAAAGTTTTAAGACTTACTGTTATGCAGCTTTTGACAGTGGTACAACAGCCTGTAGCAAGTTAAAGCACTTGGCTCTTGCTTGAGGAGGATCCAGGGTAGTGTTTGACAGTGGAGGTCTGTACAGTGTGCCCAAGTGTTCCTCCTTCCTTGAGATTTGTGAGAAAGCCAAAAAGAAGTGCCAGGTACCCCGTGTGTGGCATCCACCACCACCATCTAGTGGTGGTTACCTTCCAGCTTGATGGATAGCTATTTGGAAAGAACTACACAGAAGTATTCTGGAAATTGGGAAAACTGTCACCTGGGGCTGTTCTCCCTCAGTACGTTTCTGTGTCATTTATTTGTTTACTTAGTGAAAGCATTCAAAGAAAAAATAGTTCTGTTGTTAAGTCTGTCCCCATGTAACAGCTGGAGAGGCCACGTGAATGATCAGTATAGAATCTAAAATGTGAAATGAAAGAGCTCTGTTTCTTATAAGATTCTTGGAAATGCAATTCTTGCATGTCACGTACACTTCCCAAAACAAGTGGAGGAGTTTTATAGGGTAAAAACTGTAAAAAAAATAAGCATGACTCCCTTTTTGGCATGTTTCTTATGCTGAGAAGTTAAGACAGCACTGGTAGTTATGGAGAAGTATTTAAATCCATAATTTTTAACTCTATACTATTCTTTTTAGACACATATTTGATTTGCATTTTTGCCAACAATCTTCAGGCACTTTGACTACTACATGTAAAAATACTTTATTTAATAGCATCAAGAGCATTAACTTTACCATGTTGGAGTCTAAACAAGTTATATATTGGGCACCTCCAGCAACCACCTCCTGAGAGGATATTTCATCCTACCTATTCCAAGCATCCTCCTAATTCAAGAAGATCAGACTCCTGTTAGAGATGACTGTTTCTTTTATGTCCCTATTGAGGGAAGCTTAATAACAAAGCTGAGATGGAATACCTGGTTTTGGGATAGATAAAGCGAGATAATTTTTTTCCAAAAAACCAAAGGCACAGTTGTTAGAGAAAAAGAAAAAAAAAAATCACCATTTGCTCTTATGAATCAAAGTTGAATTTTTAAATTTGGCCTTTATTTAAAAAAAATTTTTTAAAATATTATTTTTTAGTTAAACATAGTAATCAGAGTTTTCTATTCTGATGTGCAGTTCAGAGGATCTGTCTTGCAAGCTGTAAAATTGTCTCTACTCTCATTTCCTGAGGTGACTGCTAGGAAATGGGCTTTGGAAATTCAGGCCTTTCTCTTCTTGTAAAGAAAAGGCTTTGAAAAGGCAGCAGTAGGGAGTTCTGTTTACTCATCCTTTCTGGGGTGGACCCTTTATTCCAATTATGTGAATTACAACTTCATCCTCTCCCCACACCGCACCTCTCACTTGGCATGTTGCTGTGACTCTTGAGAGGGACCCTGGACTGAGGAGTGGCTTGGTGGGACGTGGCTGTGCGGGCTGTTCTGCAGTCCCTGCTGTCCGCTGGGACCCTCCTCAGAGGCAGCAGTGGGACCAACAGTGCTCATCATAAACTCCTCCTGAGCCAACTCCAGGAGGAAAACCAGCTCCACGTGGGGACCATGATGATCCATGCTAAGGTCATCTTCTGTGCTGTCATCCTCTAAGCTAGTTCGCAGCATCTTCTTCCTTTTGTCTCTTTTTTTGTGACCATGGTCTGCTCTTCCCTGGCTCCATGGCTCCATGTGTCTGCCCTCACATCTGCTGGTCCTGGTTTGGTGCTGCTCTTGTTTGAAGGATCAGGGAGCAGCCCAGGCCAATGTGGACTGGTGTTTTGGCACTTCGGTGGAAGAACCAGCTGGGAAGCTGACCCTTGGTTTGAGTTCAAGGCAGCAGAGTTGCCATAGCTCTCTTTGAACTGCTTTTTACTTTTGTTATCCTCTGTTTTCTCACAAAGATTTATTACCCTTGAGATATATCAGGTTGACATTAATAGAAAATGAAGCTTTTTGATAAGGGGATAGAGATCCTCTGCCAATGCCCAGTCAGTCCTTGACCTTCCTGCTTAGACTTTTAACAGCATTACAGTTCTGTTGATCTATTATATTTTACAGATACTACCAGCAATTAAACAAAGACCACCATCTCATTCTACATGGCTGCCAGACAGCTGTCAGATATTAATGACTGGACTTTGCTATGACCAGAGCAGGATTAAAACTGGTGACCTACATGTGAAAGATTTTGTATCTCATTTTCTCAAGCTACTCACCCCTAGATTTCTTTGAACTTTAATGCTGTTTTCTGGCTTGCTTTTATTAATCATGTTTACTGGTGTCTGCCTGCTTTAGTCAGTGAAATATCTGGGTTCAATATTTCACGGTCCTCTTTCTTGGATCGCGCACAATTTTTACCCATCCTAATTTTTGTTCACTCTGGTTGATCTTAAGAGATCTAGAAACTGGATAATAACCCAGGAATAAGAAGATCAAAGCTTTTTACATCTAGATCACTACTAATAATCCAGTGGTGGTCATTAGAGCATATGTTTAGCAGCTGATGTAAATTCTTTCAATCCCCTTCCTTGTGGTCACAAAATAAAATGTGCCTTTGTTTGATTGGCACTTCTGTTGACTTCACAGGGTGTTTGGCTAATTAAGAACAAATCTGTGAGCAAGGCATCTATTCAGGATTTGATCCCAGTTTAGTAAGCTGCTTGGTGACTGCGGTTGTTTCTCTAAGATGGGAACCAAATAAAGGATCCAGTGTTGGAAAATTAAGATGCTCCAGGCTGTCAGTACAGTTCAGACCCTGCCTTGCTGTGTGCTTCCATTAGGGGGGAAGATTGCTGGTGTGGGGGTCCTATGGAAAGCCTGCAGCTGCTGCATGTTTCCAGAGAACACTTAATGTGAAGAAATAAAGGTTCTAGGCAGAGATCCAAAGCAGGGATGTTGCCAGAGTTCAGTCTGCATTTCAGTTCACTAGCATACAGATTTTCCAGACAGACTGGTTCAGCAATTCAGATGGTCCCACCCCTGCTCCTGGACAAAGCGAGTGAGACACATGACACATGCACGTGTGAGAGGCAGCTCTGTGTGCTGCATAGCCGCTGCCAGACACCCAGTACCATGAAGGAACAGAGAAATGCTTTGAATTTTGTCATACATGCTTTTGGAAGGAGAGTGATGCTATTAGCGGTTAGATTGTCTCCTCAAATGGAAATACATAATTCAGTTTGTGGTTCAGTTAGTTCTATTAAAACTTCGTCTTTATTTCTGCTGTCAAAATATATTTAGAACAAAACCTTCGAGTTGAAGGCAGGAAAGATTAAATTGCTTTTATCTTTTCAAGTTACACTGAAAAGAGATGATGGTGGAAGGGGATTATGGAGGTACAGCAGTGCTTTAGCATCCTTGCATCCACTTGCCAAGTGAGGGAGGACATGCCTCCAGGATTTTGATGCAAGCTAAGGAGCATCGGGGAGTCTTCCTTCCAGTGTCATAACTGTTTCCAGGGAAAATGGTCACTATTTTCAGGGCTCTAGAGCTCTGCCAATTTCCTGAAGCTTCTTGGGATGCTGCCTAGCTTTTAGCAGCCCAGAAGTGCTGAGCAGCATTAGACACTGAGGCCCCCCACTGTGGAAGCTCCTTCATGCTTCATACCCTCCCTCACCTTCGGACAATCTTTAAGTAAAGCTGAAAACCTGGCATTAAACAGTGCAGTGGAAAGCAATGAATGATGCAGTATTCAAATGTAAATGACTAAGTAAGCGGTTGGGACTTGCTTGGAAACATAACACAGACATAAAAGCCGCATCTTAGCTCATCGGCTGGCCTTGGCATTTGTTTCTAGTGCCTAAAACCAAAAACCAATCTTTCCATGGAGAATTTGGAAGAAAATTTAGATTCACGATCCAAGGTATTTAGAAACCCAGATCTCACCTGCTTTACATGAAAACTGTAATTCCTGGGCTTTTTGGAGCAGCCAGAAATTTGCCTACCCTCTCAGTGCACTGTTTGCTTTCATGGCTCAGGAGCTGTAGATGATTCAAATGTGCTAATTCTTTCCAGTATCCAAAATTCAAAAAAAAGCTGTTTCTTGTAGTTGTGCCTGGACTTCTTGGTAGTCTTCCTGGGGAGAGTTACGTGCTTCCATGCCATGCAGTGTGAATAGCAGGTTGCCTCCTCCCAGCGTCTGTATGTTGTGTAACTAATGCCTGTATGTTGTATAACTCACTTGCACTGAAACAATGAGCTTTGCACCTTCTGGCATCAGCCCTGGGCATGTTGTACATGTGCTGTTTGACTCTGCAGTGCATGGACTCTGGTGCTCCTGGTACATGTTATATATGCTGTGCTTCACTGGGGACTCAGCCTGCAAATGCAGGGTGGTCCTTTATCTGGGAATTTGAATTTTTCTAAAGGCTACATAAAACAAATTCCATGCTTTTTTTCACCTGGAAGTCCCAATCACATGGACCCAAAGAGTAGTAAGGTGATAGTTCAGGTATAGAAGTGGTAGAGTTGGTTTATGGTTTATTTATGTGTGATCTCACAAGTTCATTTGTTTTATTGCTTGGCTTTGCTGGTTCTCTGGTGTACCATATGGGTAGGTTGTGGGATTAGACTGGTGCTAGCAAAGCACTTTGGTATCACTCAGAGTTCTGTAGGTATGAAAACAGCTCTTTTTTAAGTTGAAAATCTGTCATTAAGCACCCATCTTACAAATTGGTGTAAATGGCTACATCTACACACTGTTGCCTCTCCTGAGACAGTGGGAGCATTGATACCTGTCAGGGGAAAAGCACAAACTAGTTTGCTGTGAGTAGAAAATGTACATTGCCCTCTTGTGAAAACACAGCTCTGCTGCAGCAATAAAAACAGCCAAGGAATACATTTCAGCTAAAAAGTCAACATATTCTGCCACTCTATAACTATAGCACAGGTCAGTTGTTGCTTTAAGACTGACAACTCAGACAGTGTGCTCACAGGACAACAAAACCAAATCTTTCCTATTTATCTACACAAGGTAGAAAAAAAAAACCCCACAGCTTTTTTTTTTTCCCCTTGGCTCTGCAGTCATCCTGGATTTTAGTCACTTCATCAGCATGCTGAATTGTGCAGTCATTGTATCGCTGTGACAGCTTCACTTGTATTTCAGCTTCATGACAGGTCTCAAACACAGGATACTGTGACCTCAAATTTGCATTGCATTCAAGCTTCAGCTCCACACCATCCCCTTCTCTCCCTGTCATTTCAGATCAGCAGTTGGAATAGTTACTTGTAGATTGCACATAATTATGCATGTTGTTGGAAATGCAACAGGACTGCCTTGTTCACTGGGAGATCTGGAAGGGTTGTAGGTATGTCATCAGTTTAAGACAGAATAAGGAAATAGCACTTTACGTTTCAGTTGAGAATTAAAATCTTACTCTTCACTGAAGTATTCATGTATTCAACCTGTGGTCATGCAATCCTTCATAACCCCAAGAAATCACAAAGTTCTCACCTGGAATGGGATTTGGGTCATGCCTGCTCTTGGGATATATGACCTGTCTTGGGATTTATCACCCATCAAGGGGCAGCATCTCTCTCCATTGGGCAATGAGCATTGAATTGGTGTTTGTCAGGCTGACTGTTAAACAACACGTGACAGACTGTTTAAACACATCAGCTCGCAAAAGCATTTTTTCAGCAAGCAATGCTAGCAGAAGAAAGACTGTGTATTCACAGATAACAGGTGTAGGTCCTGTGGCACCGATTGGATATCAGGGCTGTCCACAGCTGAGAGGGTGTCAGAAATCCAGTGAATAAAGGAAGTCAGATATGAACATTTTTGAGGGCAGGGTTGGAAGAAGTATTGATGCTGACAGCAGGTAGAAATGATTAAATTTAAGACCTTCTCTCTCTGCCAGCGGGGCTTTATTTAGATTGAATTTAGACAATTTTCTTCATGAATAAGCTGGACAGCTGTGAAAAATCTACCTTTTTTTGTGCATGCTTCAAGCATACTCTCACTGTTTCCCAAATTACGAGAGACAAAACCTTGACACAAGGAGTCTTCAACTGGCAGATTTCTATGAAAATATCGTTCAGCTCTGGAAGCTTCCAAAGAGTTGGCTGTCTGCTCATACTCTAGCAGGAGAGACCGAGCTATCGGAGGTACAGGCTCTTGCCAACACTTGTGTAAGAAAGGAAGAGCAGAGCGACCTCAGAAAGCAGTGTCTGATTTCGGTGGTGTCAGAATTCTCTCTTCATTGTACTTGAACAACCCAAAATACTGCTTCTTACTGCTGATGTCTTCTTGGGCGAGTGCTTAGTGAGAGCTCTGGAGCTGTGGTTTAGGATTTTGCTTTCCTTCTCATGAGCTGTCTCTGCCCAGGGTCATAGCAGATGATGCTAAATCTGCCCTGGCAGCTGGACTAGGTATCCTCTGGGCTCCATCTCAGGTGCATAAAGAAATGCTAGTGTTTTGTGTTCTAGCTGAACCCTAGACCCCAGCCTGGAACATAAGTTTCTATGTATTTTGACAGCACTAAAAAGCATTGGCACCCATTAGCTTGGTAGGCTATTGTTTTCTTCAAATATGTCCTGTCCATATCTCAAGTTTCTTCCCTCTTATTGTTTAACAGGGACTAGACACAGTTCTCCCGTGTTTCTTGTACAGTATTTGTTACTTTCTCAGAGTCTGAATTCCCTGGCTGGTTTGTTGAAGGTCATTTCCTCGGCAGTATTTCTCTCTTAGGTATTTGGATGTCACTGAGGAAAGATGCAAAGGATTTTGAAAATCTAGTTGTAACTTTAGTGGTGAAGGTGTTGCCTCTTCTCCATAAAGATCTCATGCTGTGAGAAGGTGGAGGTTACCCTATTTTTATAAGAATGTGAACTCTAAAGCAGATGTAATGCCAACTTTTTCATATATTTTTAAATAAGATGTCACATGGTGTCTCTGTGAAACTACTTGTATTCTAGTTAAGAGAGTGCTTGTTCATTGAATGCCTCTTGAGATGGATTATTAAGTGTTTAGAGACTTTGACCTCTAAAATCCTTTGACCATCAAAAAGACATTAAGCCAGGAGTGTACTGAGTGTGTTGAGAAAGGTGTGCAATAGGACATGAAAATCAGAAAAGCCCCCATGCTGAAGAAAAGGTCTACCTATTTACCTGTGTGGCAATAGTAAGCAACTGAGAGAAAACTTTCTTGTTTAATTCTCATCTTCTTGTGACTTTGGTTTTGATATTTTTTGTTTGATTGAGAATTTAACATCTTGCTAGAACTAACTCATTATTTTTTATCCTTAATTACATTCTAGTATGAAATGTGAGTCCATCAAGTCCGAAATAGATGTCATTGCATCATATATACATAATATATGTTCCTCTAGAAACAACTTGTCTTTAGAGAGTATTATATGTGGTCAGCTAATGGAGGAGATAGGAAGAACTTGTGGAATTGGAACTATCAGGAATTGGGCTGTATCCCCCAGCTGTAAACTTTAAAAGGACACTTTGGGAACTGGCATTACCAAGAACAGTGTTCCTGGGAGACTCATTCTTGGCAAGCATAAACTAGCATCTTTTTGGAAAGCAGCTGGTAATGTAATAGTTTGGTCATGATTACATGGTTTATTGTTCAACCATTAACGTCTATAGGGCTTTTTAATCATCTTTATTGACTCTAGGGTACAAGAGTATTAAGGATGATGCAAGTGCTGCTCTTATAAGATAAGAGAGTGAACTTCTCCAAAGGCACATGTGACTAATCAATCCTCCTTTGAATTCTCACCCCAGTACTGAACTCTTTTTTTTCCACTGTTATTGTTATTGTATTCTTGTGCGCTTGCTAAGAGCTGAGTAGCTGTTGTTGTGTATTCATGAAAGCCTACAACCTGATTTATTTAACATGTTTACCAGAATACTTGGGGGGAAAAGTCAAATCTGTTACTCATATTCATTACTCAGTGCGGAAAAGTAACAGTTGCTCCCCAGTGTGAGATAGTTGCCATAATTATACTGCTGGGCAGTTCAAATTGCATCACTACATTTTTGAGCATGTTTTTGAGGTAATGTTTATTAATGGGAAAGATTGATTTTGATACATCCCTCTAGTTATGCTTTGCTGTGTCTATAAATAGACCTTGTATTTTCCTACTTGCATGTGGATTTAGTCGGACTTTCATGTTTTTAGAGATTTGTTTTGTAGCTGAGGGGAAAAATTCAAACAGATCTGATTTTGAAATGAAATTGCATTCACCACTGTAGTGAAGATGTCAGTTTTACATTTGTCAGGCTTATAATTTTATGCAAAACTAAAGGTGCTGGTATCTTCAGCTGGTCTGGTGCACAGAGGGAAACTTAATCCAAAGAACATGTAGCTACACTAAGCTTGTGTGATAAATAAAGCAGCAAAGAATCAACATTAGAGAAGTGTATTGCTCAAGTGCTTTTTATTGTGTCTTCCTTTCAGCTGACTCCTAATTATGTTATTGAAACTTCAATTACTGTGATGATGTCAAATAGTGCATGCAGTGAGATATCCTGATGCTGGAAGAATGGGCATGGGTGGTAGCTTTCTTTTAAGCATGCATATTGATGAATTTTTTGTGAGTATGGTTTTTTCACTTTTTAGATGAAGATAATTTTTAACTAAAAGTAACTCATTTTCTGCAGATTCCAGATTTTTTTTTTTCATATACTATCCCTTTGTGTGGTCTTACTGCACTCTAGTGTTAAGTCTTTTGCAGACCAAGTATATGAATAATTGTAAGGTCTTAAAGGAACCAAGTGGCAGGTAAGCTGATAGCTTATTGACTTTTCTGTATCAGAAGAGGCTACTTTACGCGTTGTATCTTTTTACTTCAGTGGACTTTTAATCATGGCAAAAAGGTGCTGAAATTCAAAGTTACCACCTACTGAAGGATTTAAAGTTGCTTCAGCAGGCAAATGCAGGAGAGGAGACAACCTTGCCTCTCATTTGCAATGCTCTAAGTCAAGAAGCAGTGTGTTCCAGTTTATACTAATAAGTTTACAAATTTCCCTATAGTGAGCCCTTGCGATCGTGTCTGATACTGGAAGAGTGGATAAACCCACAGAAACCCATTGGAAGGTGATAATCCAAAGTTACACTACTGAGTAAAAGGAATCTGTGGGTAATTTTCCCTCTCCAAAGATTCGGTTCATGTAATCTCACAGAAATCTGAGCTGATTTGAGTTGTTTGGGATGAAATCAGGGAGAAGCTGTACTCTCTAGGATGATATTGTCTTCTTTATCTGACCAGTTGCCTCAAAAGGAGATACCTTTGGGAACCATGTAGTACTCAGTAGCACTATATCAATATCCACGTTTTGTCTCCATTGGCTGAGCACAGTCAGTACCAGCACAGCAGCAGCATATTCAGGGAGATGGCCTCTCTGTGTGAAAACAGTTATCCATATGGCCCATGGGGAGGTTTTCCACATCTCTTTCTACAGATAGCAAAGAACATAACTGATGGAAAAAAATAAATTGTATATGATTAGGATTTTCCCTTCTTGCACTATTTTAGACAAAAACCAAAAGTGTAATGCTCCTTTACACAATCCCATACATCCTTTGAAAGTCTTTGTTTAAAATCTCTTCCCCTTAGGGAAGCAGATCTGTGAGGCTATCAGCCAAGGAGACAGTGTACCTGAGAACTGTCATTGTTTGAATATCTGTGTTTTTTTCTAGGCCTGCCCACATATCTTCTTAATTCCCAGAAGGAGTTGTGCCATTCACACCTTCTTTTCACCCTCAGAAAAATCCTTTGGATTCAAGTCACAAAGAAAAGTCTTCCAAGCTCCTTGCACTGTCTTTTCCTCTTCCTTACATGTGAAGCTTTAAGTGTTTTCCAAATGCTGCTCAATCAAAATTCCTAGATACTGTGACTCACAATGAAAACAATAATAATAGTTACTCATGTGGAACTACAAATGCGCACAACACTTCTTGTAAATAAAGAAGTTTTTAATAATAAATAGTAAAGGGTTTTTTAAACATCAATAAGTTCAACATGTTGTCCTCTTTCTAGACAGGAACTGATTTAGTCCACTCTTGATACATACATACACACATATAGATTCTCTAGGTATATATAGGTATAGATGCATGGTCCCTTGCACCAGAATGCTTATATTTCAAGGTTTTTATATACTGTTGGACTTGTCAGTCTTAGCACTAACCTTTGAAAGGGTTTATGTTATATGAGAAAGCATAGATATGGAAGAAAATATATTACCTTGGAAAGCTGTCTTCTTAAAACTGCACGCTGTTAAAAGAATTTTTTTTATTATTATTAGTCTCCAGAATTGGAAGGCTTACAGAGAGATGGGTCTCCCAGGTAAGGCTATACAGAGTTTTCAGAAGGATACCTGAAAACCTATCTGCTCTCAGCTTCATTGCAGAAGAAAAGCTCTGAGACAGACCTTGCAGCAGATAGAAATGTGGACCTGATTTCAAATGATTCAAAACTTCATTTCAGTACAGTTCCTCTGCAAGTTGTTGGATTGTTTTCAAACTCAGTACTGAAAATAAAAGGCAATAGGATATGCCCAGGGACAACAGGGAAAAAAGGATTATGCCAAGTTGCCCACCTGGCTCTTATTGATTGTGTCAACTATTGCTGCTGTTGCTATCATCCTTCTTGCCTGTTCCCTCTGACTTTGGGATCCATTTCATTCCCTTACCTCTTCTCCCTTTGGGAAGTATCAGTTCTCTGTTATGCCCAACTACAGCCATTTTCCTTCTCTTTCTGCAGTTTTCTTTCTGCAGTACTGGGCTGTGACAACTCCATATGTATAAGAATTTTAGGAGGGCATATTACATAAGTATATGAGACAGGCAGATATTTCAGGCATGAGTATTTTTTCTGCAGTTCCATCTGTATATTCATAAGCTGGTTGTCTCAGGCTTTAGCAACTCATGTTTCAAATCCCTTTTTGGCTGGAAATGGCACTTACTGATGCTTCTGTAGGCCTGCTCTTTTGGGAAATTTGCACGAAGGACTTCACAACACAGCAGGCATAGCATTCAAGTTAATACTCTGAACCTTTGGAACCAAAACTCATTGGGAAAATAAAACCTCTTTCAGAAATGAAAACGAATCGGATGATCTTTACTGGGGAGAGAAAAAAAAGGAGGGGCAGGGGGGAAGAGAAATGTCCCAGATCAGTGTATTCTCATCTGGTCTGTTCCCAGATTCCTAAAGAGATAACATAGTGTCAAGTAAAAGGATGTTGTAATGAGGTTGGGGCATAGCTAGAGCACAGCAGGATGCTGACATTGTCATAGCCCTGTGCTGTCACTGACCTTGGGGTAGTGGAAGACTGTGCCAAACTTAAAATAAATAAAGTGTTCCAGTGCTGCTGCTCAGTTAAGGAAGATCAAAGAGAAATAGCAATTAATCAGTTGTAGCTGTGGTGTTAAGGACTAGCAATAGTAATTGTTTTGATGAGAATTTTCTCTGAAGATTTTTTTTTTATTAGCACTGAGTAATAGCTGATCTGCTACTATATTGACCTCTAGCACTACCACAGCTCAATAAAGTTTCTTATTGTCCAAATCTAATCAGAGAAAAGCTGAGACTGAAAATCGATTCATTTCCTGCTAGTTAATGACTAATTCCCCACAAATGTGAAAAGAGAGATCAACTTTTCAGGTTGAATGTTTTTTTAGAGGTAGACTCTCCCAGATGGATGTTTGCAAAGAAGAAGCATGTCTTCTCTTTTCCCATCCGTCTTGCTCCAACCTCTAGGCATATTCTTGCTTTTTACAGTGGGTCTTGCTTTATCATAGCCTGTGGCTTATGCTTGTTTTCTGGTCTCTTAACCAATGTCTCACACAACTGCAAAAAACTAGTATTGATAATTCATAGTCAGCTCCTAAATTCTCAAATATTTTTTCTCCATATTCTTCAAATGAGCTTTTCTGCAGTGGCTAAAAACACCTGCAAGACAGAGTGACTTAGTCCTTCACAATAATGTAAGGGTTAGTCACAGTCTTTGGAGGTCTGGGTGAGACACAAACTCTTTGCTGATCCCACTTTGGCCTGTATAAGTCATGAATTTTCCCCTGTGAAGGGAAGAAGTTACATTTCTTGGCTCATCTTTACGTAAAGAACTAACAGCTGCTTATAAACCTCCTCATGTGTCTGTGCATGCATATGTGTTCACAGCATTAAAGCTACCGAGCAGAGACATGAGCAGTAAACATCCATGAGGTTTGGCAGCTCTCCCCAGTTCTTACCAGCTCTGAGACTCCCACGGCTGCGGTATCCGAAATAATCACAATCCTTTTTTGTATTTATCCTCCCAGAACACCTCTGAGGAGGGAACAGCTCACAAATTTACACATAGAGAACTGAGTCCTGGATCTAAACAGACATTTAGACTCTGGTGGTCAACAGGATTATTCTTTCCAGAGGCTGAGCTCCGTGGCTTAGCTGCTTCCGAGACCTGTAGACCCACAGCTGTGGATGGTGCACACTCCTTGGGACCCTCTTGGAAGCTGAAGCCAAGTGGCTGGAGGCAGGTGTCCTAGGTGGGATATTTCTATCTTACACTGCAGATGTGCAGCTGTACCAGACTCAGCATCTTTGGGGCAAAAGGCTGGACGGCTTTTAATGTCAAGATTAGCTCTGCTACAGTGCATAAAGGTGTGGGGTTTTTTCATTTTTCTGTTTTGTTCCTGCTCTGTGACTGATGCTTTATCCCTAATGTCTTGTTTTTATTTGCCTTGGTGCAGAAAACACTTTTTTGGGGTTTTTTTTGCAGCAATGAATTTTGCCACTGTTAAAAGGTTCAGATCTGAATCCTGTCAGATTGAAGCCCAGATTTGTGTATATAAATCCATTGTAATCCTATGGGGTAATCTCTTCCCTGATACTCAGCAAAACATAATCACACTCTTTTTTTTGGCTGACTTGAGAGAAGAACTTGATTTCTATGAAGGAATACAGCTGGTAAAAGCTTGGCATTGCATGTTGTGGCATTGCATGTTCCATTCTGCATATTCCAGTGGGTCATCCCAGTGAACCTTTTGTCTGTGTAAAGCATAATAAAAAGGCTTGAGTTGAGCCAGAAAATGGCCTTTCTCCAAGACACTGAGCAGGGACCCCACTGCCTTGTGTGTGAAATGGCTTGGTATGTATATGACAGGCTGGAAGGAGATAATAACCTTTCAGAGGTTGAATGGAAGAAGGAGAAACTGTAAAACTATGATAATGTTTTCCTCCCAGTAGAGGCGGCTGTAGGAGGAACACAAAATGAATCTGATTTCTGAAGCAATGTATGTTTTTTAACATGCAAGCAAAAAAATACATCGATGCAGTTGCTTCTTAGCATATTCCACCAGCAGAAGCTTCAGTCCTAGACATGGACGGGCTAAATATAATAATCTACTTTGACGATTCTGCTGTTTCTTGAGTTACATTAGTGCCTTGGAGTAATATATTGAGCTTGGATTTCAAAAGGTACACTCTGACACAGTAGTACCATTTTTATTCAGTTATTTGTATTTTGGAAGGCAGATGTAATACAACTCACAAACCATGAACAGTTTATTAGGCCTATACTAGCCCTTTCCAGCTTTATCTGCAACATGAAAATAGCTTAACAAAAGAAATTTTTAAGCTAAATAGCCTGGTAATACACACAAGATGTGGTTGGGCAAGGTTGGGTAGCTTTGAAATAGCAGCACAAAACCCTGCTGCTATTCCTGACAGTTTTACATGCTCCATTAACCCACAAGACCCAACCAACCTGCTCATCTTCCTGTGACTGTGGAGCAGAGACCAGGATCCCCTTCAGCCCCATCAGTGCAACACTTGCTTTATGTTGAGATCAGTGGCATCAGTGCTGTAGCTGGGGGTGAGCTGCTTCTTTCAGACTTCTCCTGGGATTTCTCTGCGTAAGGGACTAACAGTGCAGGGTGGGGAGGAACAGAGGAGAAGGAGAAGGCAGAGAAGAGAAGAGAGTCCCCATCTCTACCAGAATTCTGAATATCATGTCTGGATCTGTTACAGCATCCCACCTCTAGCACAGTGCAGAAACATTATCCTGTTCCACCTGGAATTTCAGTAATGAAACTAAATTGTAACTCTCACTTCGTTTTTGATGTATATGAACGAGGCAGCCCCAAACCTTTCAAAGGCATGTGATGTGCCTTTCTGTGCTGATGTGCTGCTACTCTGTGGCTAAGAGCTGGGAATAGGACAAGAACATCTGTATCTCTGGGATCCAGATCCTTTAACATTTGATTAAATTGTTAATGGAAGGATGAATATCAGCTGAAGTTACTTCTCCTTCTGTGGAGCCAGATTCTTGGGTGCTCATTCACTGCTTGTTATGTCTGCAGCAAACCTCTGCCTTGGAGAGCTCTGAGACCGAAACCCTTAGTGGTTTTCTAAATGCATCTAAATGGTTTTCATTTGAAGGGCATTTGGGGATAGGAACCACAAAAGAGCTTCAATACAGTGAGGTGTGTTTAATTGCCTCTGGGAACTAGATCTCCAAGATCTAGAGAGAAGAGCAGTGTGAGAAAAGCCCTTGAAAATCCACAGGCAAAACATTTGGATACTTAGAGAGATGGAAGACCTGGCTCTGGAGAAGATTGCTCAGTGCCTTTCATTGCCTGTGTCCCTTTGTGGATTTTGACTTGGTTGCCTAAAGGCCCTTGAGGGTCCAGACTTGAAAAACAACATTTGGGTTTGTTTCAGTTCATTAAAGATTTCATCCAATGAATAGTAACTCAGGGAAAACCTTTAACAGAACTAGAAAGTGGTAAGGAAATACTTTCAGACTGAGCATGATTATAAGACCAATTCAAAACTCATTGAAGTAATTGGATCATTTGAATTGGCCCATACTGCTAATAATATATGTTCTTCTAGGTATTGTAGTGGTTAAGATGCAGATGAAGTGAAAGAATTGTGAAAATTACCTGAGTTGAAGTAGATTTTAAAATATATTTAATGGAGGAAATACTCAAATCCAAATCTTCTGTCTCCTAAAGCAGTTCCTCAACCACTAATTTGTTTTTTAAAAAAAAAAAGTTTGCTCTCTTTCCAATCCCTTTAATATTAGTTCACACAAACTATTCCCAGTTTGGGAACTCACATTTCCCTGATCCATACTGTGCTGTAGCCGGTGCTTTCCTCTGATCTGCCTGTTCATCTTGTCTCAGATAGGGAAGGGAGGCAAGTGTGAGGTTTCCATGTCTAAGCTGACACCTCTGAGCAAGGAAAGGATGCTGCACCATCCCACTGCTGTCATTTGCCTGTTTTGTAGGCAAGCCCTGAAAACACTCCAGCCAAAAGTATGTGGAAGATAGCTGGGCCTAATCAGAGAATTACAAGGGCTAGAAATCTCCCTGCTTAGGACTGTGAGAACTTACTTTGCAATTAAACCCATAATTTAACCTTAATGATCTGCTCGCCCTATAGCCAGGCAAGGGAGAAGTCTCTGACACTTGACCACTTC
This sequence comes from Cephalopterus ornatus, assembly GCA_013396775.1. Classification (NCBI taxonomy): domain Eukaryota; kingdom Metazoa; phylum Chordata; class Aves; order Passeriformes; family Cotingidae; genus Cephalopterus; species Cephalopterus ornatus. Next base: position 138,909 of record VZRE01010646.1, read on the forward strand.
GGGTGGCTCTTTGGAGTCACCTCTCCAGTGACCAATGCACATCAGTGACCCAGGGGGATGCTGTGGCTCTCACCCCCGCAGAGGCTCGTGCTCACAGCCCTGACCTGCTCAGCCTTTCCTTGTCCCACTGGTCCCCGTCAGTCCCCATCACCCTTGGTGGGATGATCTCTGCCAGCCTTCTCTGCTCCAGCGCGGGGCATGGAGGCAGCTCATAACATCCTGCATTCATTTCACTGACTTATTCCAGAGAATAAGGGTGAGATATAACCTGAATAAGAGGGACACATTGTGTCTTATCCACTTCTTAATCCGCACATCCCCAGGAGGTCTTGAAAATGTTTCTTTTATCTATGTTAAAGGTGTTTCTGTCCTGATCTGCCCTTGAGCTGTGTAGTCACAGTGCAGTCAGATCTCTTGAGAAGAAGGACAGATGTGCTGCTGCACCTTTTTGTGGTGGTCTGGTAGTGCCCTTGTTACGTTGGTTTTCATTTTTTTACAAGGAGGTGCTGGCAGGGACAGGCTGCAGCCCTGTGGGTCACCCTGGTACCAAAGTGGCACAGCCTTCCCAACAAGTCCTGACAATCACAGCCTGGTCATCTCTTCCCCTTCTCCTGCCTTAGAACTTGAAGTGCAAGAGTGCAATACATTGCAGTAAGTTACAATTATTCTTTTTTTTTTTTTTTTAGAAAGGAGACAAGGAGTAATCCTTTTTCTTATTTCTTCAACTCCTGTGTTTGTACTGCTGTCAGGAATCCAGAACTTCATCCTCTTACAAAACTAGCAAGCAGCAACCTGCTCCCCAGTCATCATAGGCATTCTCCCCAGTGACCTCAGCTCCAAGGAGCTGTAAGACCAGGCTTGCCCAGCAGCTGTCAGCATTTGGGTTCAAATTCAAGAGCTTGCTATAAAAAATACCTGAATGAGCTTCCAAAACCAGACAAACTCTGATTCTCAGAGTGCTCATGTTCTCCGCTAACAAAGGTGCCTAGCAAACTTACAAAAAGGGGGGAAATAAAACCTAATAAAGTAGATAAAAAGGGTAAGTAACTCCTTCTTAAAGCTTAACAGCATCAATTGTGCAATGTTTTTTGATGGGAGACCACTGTGCGGCATGTTCTCACATGCCAGTCTCTGACAATCTTGTGCCCCCTCATCCCTCTTCGCTGTGCCAGCCTTCAGCAAAGCTGGTAGTGCTGAGTCCCAAATGGGGCATCTCCTTTGCCAGGGGAATGAGCAGCTGCTTCTTCCATCTTCTCCAAAGCTGGGATACAGAAGTGCTGTACCACCTGCTGCTTTCCTGCCTCCTGTTCTGCGTTCCAGCTCCTACCTTGGTTCTGGAAGCTGTGACCTCACGTCAGTGACCCAGGCTCATGTAGGCAGCGTGTTCTGCTTTCTGTACACTACTCTAATTCTGGTTTTCTCTATTTTATAGCAGAATTTCTCTTTTAATAGAAATGCATCTCAGCCATGATAAAATATCACATGGAAAATAAAGTACCACTCAGACCAGTCCATAGATTTGCTCCACTCCACCTTACCAAGGAAGGAGAGACCCATCTGTTTTCCACCCTCTCCATCATTGGGGAATTCAGGGTAGTTGACTTTGAGTTTTTTTCTTTATGTTTTATCCATATGCTAAATTTTTAGCCATATGTTTTAGCATATGCTTTATGCTTTTGCAATAATTCCCTCCCAAAGATGATCTGAATAGAGTTCATCACCGAGTTGTCTGTGAACAGCATCACTTCAAAGAGGCTAAAGCAGATGAAGCCAAGCAGATAAACATTTCCAGGTATTTGATCAGTTTTCCCAAGAGTTATATAGAATTTGTAGATAATATTCACTCGATACTCTTATTCCAGGACCGTTTGAATGCCCCCCATATACCAGAAAGGTGTCCAGAAACACTGTAGGAGCTAAGAATTTGCAAGACAATCCTTTCCTCCAACATTTAAAATCAGAATAAGGGGATTTCTTTTAATTTTCCTTTTCCCTTTCCTAATTGGTAGTTGTCTGTAGAGATAACACTTTGTTCACACCCCAGCATGTTGATCTAACTGGTTAGAAAACACACAGACCAAGCAAGAGAGAAATCTGTAACGGTTTGGATCGGACCTTTCTGCCGAATGCTCAAACCTTACAGTTTGCAGCCTTTCCTCCCCCCACTCCCTCTATGAACGCAAGGGAAAGGGAGAAGGGAAAAGCTACTGAAATGCCAAAATGAGCAGACCAAAGCTGTACAATAATATACACATGTATTTACACTTATATACAATTAGAATAGTATGTACACAGGAGAAGGGACTCCGAACACCCCCCCCGCCCCGAAGGGAAAAGGGAGAGGGAAGGAAAAAAAATCCAAAACAGATATACACAGTAAAAAACCCAGGAGTAACCAATAAAAAACTAACAAGAGAAAATCTTACTACTCTCCTCGAGATAGCAGAACTGCACCAAGCGACCGCCGGCACTCTCCGCTTCTCAAGGTCCACAAGGCCTCACTGGGCCTCACTCCTCCACACGAGCAGAGCCGACAGCAGAGAACCTGCTCCCGGGTCCACCGGAAAGGAAAGAGAGAAAGAGGCTTCTCCCCCTTCTTATTTATACCCTGGTTTACGTAGAAAATCGTATGGAATACTGGGAGGATGACTACTTCCTCAGTTACAACCTGGTTACCAAGGAGGGTCTAAAATCAAAACCACTACAAAATCATAGAATGGTTTGAGTTGGAAGGTACCTTAAAGATCATCTAGTTCCAACCTCCCGGCATGGGCAGGCACACTGTTCACTAGACCAGCGAGACCTTTCACTAGATGAGACCAGAGAAGCAGAAACAAAGGAATGAACAGTGCTGGATAACCCATGGCACTGGCTGCTGTAAAAAGCCTGGGGTGTTTTTGTTGTCTTGATTTCTGGAGGAAACGGGTAAAGCAGGAGGCAGTGCTAGTGTGTGGAGTGGACTTTTAAGTGGCAGGCTGCAGTAGAAGGGGAGTGGTTACTTTCATATGTAGATTGATCACCTGGACAAGGGTTTGCAGAGGAGACTGAAGGCTGAAGGCACCAACCCTCCCAGTGGCTCTCGCATCTGAAAATCGACTGTGTTTCTTTACTAGTTTCTGAGGTATTCACTGAGCTCATGCCAGAGGCAGACTAAACCACTCTCTTCATATTCCCCCAACAAAAAATGGGTGTTTGTCTTCTGGAGATCCCTGTCTCCCATTTTCAGTTGGCTCAGACTACTCTGAAAGTAGTTAAAACCTGTGCCTTTATACTTTGCTAAGGCCTCACTGTGTTTTAATAATCAAATAATGTTTTACCAGAGCTGGGTTTTTTTGCTCTGTAATTGTTTTAGTTTTCTTTTACTCCATGTCTTATTTATGAATTATTTCAAAACAGGCCAATGGAAGTCTTCAAGTAGGTTTTTAAACAAGTTTTGACAATGTTTTCCAGTTGTTCTGAGCTAAAAATAACACGAATCAGCAGGTACAGACTGGAGAAGAGTGTCTTCAGCCCTTATGGACCTTTTACTGCATTTGCTCCCTACAGGAAGGCAAATAGAAACAAAAAAAAAAATAAAAAAAATAAAGGCATGAGTTCCATTTTTTTGACCTTACAAGGCTGTAAATGCCAGGGCTCAGCTCTGAGCAGTGCCACCACCTTCCTCACCTCAGAAGAAAAAATTTGTGGTGTTGTATGTATGAAAAAATTAGAAGGATGTTTTTCTCCCTGCTACATGGTTGAGGGTGTAACTGGCAAAGAGGTAGTCACAACTTGCTGATGCTGCTCTAATGGGAGACTGAACAAAATGTTCAAGAATAATTTAAAAATGGTCTTCAGCACCTCCAGCTACTGACCCTCCTAATTCCCTGCTTTGTTCTTGGGCTCTTGCATGTTTTTGGGTGCCTGCCATTTCTTAGCCTTTTGTGTAGATGTGCTTCTTCATTGGAATTTAGTTCTTTGGTCCCACCAGTATGTTTGTGCCATTTCTGTGTTTTGGTTCTCCGGACAATGAAAAGCACAGTCCAAGTTTCCTCCAGCTATTTACCTTTCTTTTATAGGGACTGTAGAGTAACAGTCACAGGAATACAGATCAGTCAGCATCCTCAGCAGTAGTCAGCTCTGAACAAAAATACCTGGAAGACTGTAAAATTTTGAAGTATTTTGTTCTCTAACACATATGTCACAGGGTAGTCGTCAGTACAGATTTCAAAAGCAAGAGATATGTCTTTTCTCCTTTGAACAGTCTCTCAAGAATAGAAGGTGAGGTCTTGGAATTCATGGTGGAATACAGGGCATGAGAGCCATTTTTTAAACTCTCACCTGTGATCTGGAGAGGTGCCCATTCATCTACACTCACATGTAAAATTAAATATCACCGATGTTAACATCTACAGTTGGTACAGGAGTTGGATGAGGGAGGTAGCTCGTGGAGAAGAGGAATCAGTGACAAGGATTTTCAATAATCTGCAAATAATGTTCAGGTTTTGGATTCACATTCACAAAACTTTTTTCTGACCCAGCCGAATGTAGGACTGAGAGAAGAGCCTTCCCACAGAGGAAGCTCTCTTTGCTTTGACAAAGTTTGAGGTTGTCATTAGAAGAACAATTCAGCAAGGTCTGGTAATGCAGTCACTGCAGTCCAGAACTGTATCACAGAACTGGTATTTATTTGTATGTGTTGATTAGCTCAGTCATGATTATATTTAAAGGCCACAAAGCAGAAAGTTCAGAAAGAGCTGCAGCAGTACCTTGAGGTATTTACAACTCCGTCAGTTTTGACTATCAAAAAAGAAACAGGGGCTGGGTGCAGAACAGGCACAGAAGTTACATTTTCAGGGGACACAATATCAAATACTCTTTCAGCTATTGGAGAAGGGGCGTAGAAGCAGTGGGTGGATGCTGACCCACACAAAGTTAAACGAGAAAACAGCAATGTTAACCTGGATAAATTACCACTGGAGTGGGTACAGCATCCTGCTCACTTGATGACTCCACACCATGGTCAAATATCCTCCCAAAAAGATAATTGGGAAGGGAGATGGGCATATTTGATAACACTTCTGGGTTAATACAGCAATTTTTCATCCCTTTTGGAGTAATTCACAACAGGACAACATTCTGAATGGATGGAGCTGGGCAACATTTAACTCTGCTCTCTCTTTTGAGGGGAAGAGGAAGATTTTACGACGACTATAATGCACTGAGCCAGGGAAACAATTCTCTTCAGCAATGCAAAAGTTATTTAGAACGGTGTCTGAAAAGTTGATGTTAGAGAAAACAGTAAGTTGATAGGAACCTTTCAGGTTAGGACCCCCCTGGACACACAGCAGTGGCTCCTGACATAACCCACATGGCCACATAGGGCAGGCAGCTGGCTATGCACTAAGTTTTGCATTTTTAGGGCAAGACACAGTATACAAATGGCTGTTTGGCTTCCTGAAAGGAAAAGCAGCAAAGACTTGCCATATTTAGTCAGACAGTTGTCAGTGCTGGTTTCTGTGCATGCTCCAGTATCCCCAAAATCCCCCATGAAATTTGAGTGTATTGTTCAGTAGCATTCACAGGTGACCACAGCAACCATCAGCCTGCAGAGGAAGCTCTGGACAGGGAAATGTAAAATTGTAAAATGGAGTTCCACTTCCTTGGCTGCCACTGAAGACTTTCGTTCAAACTGACATTATTAAATGCAGTACTTACTAAGAATTGGAATTTTAAAAAGCACAAAATGACATGGCTCTCAAAGGGGGAGTAATGCATGTTTATATATTAGGAGCATGAAAACCTCTATGAAATTGTGCTGGGAATATAGAAACAAACATTATTTGTGTATAGTCCCTGCACTGCCATGGGACTTCAGCACTGATTTAAAATTGCCTTTCTTAAGGCGTGTGTTTTCTTGAGTCTGGCCTACATAAAGAACAACTACCAGCTCAAATGTCTTAAGCCATACGTTTCCTGAGGGGAAAATACATCAGCTGAAAACCTACCTTTTATGGTCATTTAAAATATTCTGTTAAGTTACAGTCAGTTGCCATATTCACTGATAATGGATATTAAACATAAAAAGCATTGCACAGTATTGTTTAACTGAATCTCAGTTCTCATCTTATGTACTTGAATGTTGGTTGGCAGAACAGAACATATATTCATGTTTTTTTATATGTGTGGATTATTTATTTTTTTAAAAAATGAAGTTATATAACAACAATCCCACACATACACTTGGTTGCAACATGTAAAAGGCTGGTTAAAATACTATTAAAATGCATCCTGATTGCTGTATTTCATAGTCAGAGAACATTACACATCTCCCATTTACATCCATTTACCCTTCATTTTATGGTTCATCTATTTCATTTTGCTATAAATTAGCATTAAATATATTTGTAATATGGTCTGTGGCAAAGTGAGAGATTTTTGTAGAAATAGATTTTTTAGTAATCATTCCAGTGTAACTGTTAGGGAACCTTACACTGCAGATCCTCAGTTTCCCACACAGCTCAGCAGCCACTCTCCATAAATGCCTCACTGCGGTATTTTGCAGGCAGGTATGTAGCTCGCTCCTTTGCATTACCCACAGTTCTACGAATTATTTTATTTTGCAGTTCTTCCCATATGGAGATGCTTCAAAGTTTGCCCAGCACGCCTTCCGAACCTTTGATAAAAATGGAGATGGGACCATCGACTTCAGAGAGTTCATCTGTGCCCTGTCCATCACCTCACGGGGCAGTTTTGAGCAAAAGCTGAACTGGGCCTTCAACATGTATGACTTGGATGGTGATGGTAAAATTACAAGAGTGGAAATGCTGGAAATTATAGAGGTGAGATCAATATGACACTCAAAAATAACAGGTCAGAATATTAATAAAATTTGATTCCTTGTTCACACAGACTTCAGATGTTACTCACACCAGAGGCTGGTATCATTAAGAGCGTACGTGTTACACATTCATCCTACTCTGTCTCATGCCTAAGTGGTACAAGCACTAACTAACATATTAATAGATGTAATCTTGGAGAATTGCAGAGAGTACATATGTCCATGTAAGCTTTTACATATCCAGAGATTTTTTTTTTTGTGATGAATGGATTAACCACAAGAACAGCCCAGCACAGAATTTACAAAGCCCATCTCAAAGTCACTTGACACCCATGAAATTACTAGATTGTAGCTCAAGTAGCTGAAACCTTACCAGAGATTAACTTCAGATGATTACAGAAATTTACAGGGATAACAACATGCTATTTTAAGTGAGCTCTCACAGATGGGCTTTAAGATGACCACAACACATAAGAGGAAGGATAAAGTTTACCGCCTTCATCATCTGCCAGCTACTTGCCACAGTAGTAAATACCGGACTGTGCCCACATGTACACACAGAAACCTATTAGGTGATGACTTATAAAATGTATTATTCAAAATTTATGTGAAATATTTCAACTAAGCAGTTGACACAGAGAATAAGTTACAAGAGTTTTGCACTGTAAAAAGGAAGCCAACAAAATTCATTCCAAGATGCAAAATGTAACCACCAAAATAAACCTACATCTAAGGAAAGTAAAATATATTCTTTCTTGTTTTAAATATCAGGACATTGGATCCTAAGAAAAAAAAGGAAAAAAATCTTTTGAGAAACTGGCAATCATTTTATTGTTAGAATAGATTTCCAGAATTTGATCACATCAAAAAATTAGTTTGAATTTTATGTTAAATTTTACATTTGGTTTCTTTCCAAAGGCCATCTACAAAATGGTGGGCACTGTGATAATGATGAAAATGAATGAGGATGGTCTGACGCCTGAGCAACGGGTAGACAAGATCTTCAGTAAGATGGATAAGAACAAAGACGATCAGATCACACTGGATGAATTCAAAGAAGCTGCAAAGAGTGATCCCTCCATTGTATTACTCCTGCAGTGTGACATTCAAAAATGAGCTTGTGTACAACGCGTCATAGACTGCACAGAAGTTTAATGTTCCATTCAGTTTGCAGCTATTTCCACACACACAAAAATTTGCTTGGACTACCTATAAATGGACTTGCTTCTTGTGTTTGAAACACTTGTGTGCATGAGAATGTCATTTGCTAAAGAATTTTAAAAGTATATATTATAAAAATAAACTGCCACAACGTGACGTGTGCAATGTCATTTCATAACAACCCTCTTCCTCTGAAGCCTGTGCAGCAGGCCTGTGCTGCGGTGAATTATATTATTTATTGTTCATGTTTTACTGATGCTAGCTCTGTGTCTCCTAGACTGAGTAATGTTAGTGACACTGAATTCCCATGGTAATGTTAACTGTTTATTATAAATCATGTCACCATTCTGCTGTAAAGTAGTACTGGACAGACAGAGGGGAAGAGCTCTTCAGCTCCCGAGTCTGATCCACACGTGCTTGTATTGTCAGTGGATATAAATGTACTTCATTTGCATGCCTTTTAGGTTTGCCTTAATTCTTACCTCATTTGCATCCCTTCAATCTGGAAAGAGCTATGTCAGAGGAATGCAGTATATTTAAAAAAAAAAAAAAAAAAAGAAAATCCTGCTAAAATTATCCCTTTAATTAAGAATATATAAAAATATATATATAATGTTTAAAATATTGTTTTATTGCAAGTTTAAAGGTTTTATTGGAAGTGTATTGATCTTTGCCAGAATTTTCAAAAGCTTCCACAGAGGTTGCAATATATATGTCCCAAAATAAATTTATAACATTTGATCTTTTCCCCTAATTCTTATTTCATGTCTTCAGCATGGTAATAAAAAAAAAAAAGTTTAATCTCTTTAATTATCTGTCAGTGTACACTGGGAAATATATATTTCATTAGGAAAGCATGAAGAAAACTACTTTGCACTCACTCACTAGAAGAGTCATATTATATGAAACCAAACGCTGTAGTTCTTGTATTTACCAACAGAGCAGCTGCTGATGCTCTAAGATGCTACTGCTAAGATCTAACAGCACACTTACTAGACTTGTGCTGATGTAGCTTTTTAAACTAGCTGCAAGTCAAATACAGTATATTTGCTTGGCCTAAACCTGTTTTTTTAATGTTTTTCCTTCCTGAAGTAAGAGTCTTTCCTCTTACTGTACGACACTAAACTACTCTGCTTTTAATATAAACAGACATCATTACTGATAAATGAACCATAAAGTATGATGATAAAGGAGGGACAGTGAGGAGAACCATCTTCTTCCTCACTTCTGTGTGCACAAATCAAGTTTTCCCTCTATCCTGTGTCAAGTTCTGCACAGCCCTGGGAAAGAATGAAGAACTATCAGACTGCAGAAACTGCCGATAAAAACTTTCCTATGCCCCATTTCCCTGATGCTCTAAACAGTTTGTTGCTTGATGGATTAAAAAAAACAAAACAAACAAACACAACAATCTGAACATCTTACAATTGCATGTTTGCTATTTCTTCCTTACCTTATGAAGAAACGAGACGGTACTCTTAATAGCTAAAAATCAAACAATAAAACATGACACAAACCAAATCATTCTCTGTATTTTCAAATGTAAAAAGTGAAGCTCATCTTAAAATTAAAGGGAAAAGAAAACAAGCAACAAAAAATAGTTTTACACAGCTTGCTAAGAACGTTGTTGGGGGGAACACAGAATCGATTGCTGCCACAACCACAGCCATTCTTTCATATTTCAGTTTCTTCATATTCCAAACAAACAGCAAATCGCAGAAATTTCAACTACATTTTCTAATACCAGAATTTTACTTAGACTACACAGATAATAGTCTTAGCTAACTAGAAAGTGATATACTTTATATATTTGGCTATAACTTCAAAATAAAAGACATTCTGAAAATTACCTACTTCTGAGAATGATATGCCCACGCCAAATACTTCTTGGAATTTATGCCTCTGGTTTACATATACTTATTAGAGAAGCAGTGCTTCATTCTACATTTCTCTGCATCTTGAATTTACGCAGCTGGACAGGATCCATGTACATTAGTGCAGCATTTAACTATGCACTGCCATCCAAAATGGCCAACAGCAACTACAAAAATGTAGTCAAACTCAAAAATGTAACATCTCTCTAGGTAGCCAAAAAAGTAAACTCTGCATTTAAAGTATGAAGAATATGATAGTTTTGAGACCTTAGTAGGATCGCTACAAAAATAAGACCATCCATGTAAGTGCTTCAATAATTTTTTATTCAGAACTAATCCTCCATCATGAAAACAATTGCATATAATAATTATACAGTCAGGTACACATCTTCATCAAGTACAGTGATAGATTAGAATAAATACAATATACTGATTTGAACCAAAGGCGAGAATTGTTGCCAACTACTCTAACATTTCAAGTAAGTCTATAAAAAACTTGGGAGAAAGCTGAAGTGTTAGCTCAGTAGGAATGCACTAACTTTCCTTAAGCTCTCTTCTCCACACAACTCATTATGGAAGTACTAATGAAGAGAAATGCTTTTACTCTTTCCTGCCTCTGCACTCTTGCATTTTCTTTTTTTTTTGGGATGCTGAAGAAAATCAGGAGGAAATAATGCTATGTCATTCTATCATCTCATACTGTAAAAGGGTCTGAAACATACTCTAGTTCCATCAAAAATCGAGTCAAAGGAAACACATAATCATGCATACTTGCATACTTGCCATATATTCATGATCATGTCACGATCATGTCAGATTCATAGACTGGTTTGGGTTTGAAGGGACCTTAAAGAACATCCAGTTCTACGCCCTGCCATGGGCAGGGACACATTCCACTAAATCATGTTCCTCAGTTTCAGTCTGGCCTTGAACACTTCCAGGGATGGGGCATCCACAACTTCTCTGGGCGACCTGTTCCAGTGCCTCACCACCCTCCCAGTAAAGAATTTCTTCCTAATATCTAATCTAAATCTACTCTATTTCAGTTTAAAGCCACTCCCCCTTGTCCTGTCATTACATGCCCTTGTAAAAAGTCCCTCTCCAAGTTCTCTGGTAGCCCCTTTAGGTACTGGAAGGTGCTATAAAGTCTCTCTGGAGCCTTCTCTTCTCCAGGCTGAACAACTCCAGCTCTCAGCCTGTCTACATAAGAGAAGTGCTCCAGCCGTGTGATCAACTTAATGGTTCTCCACCAGCTCTCATTCCAACCGGCCAATGTCTTTCTTGTGTTGGGGATCCCAAACATGGACACACTACTCCAGGAAGAATCTCACAAAGGCTGAGTAGAGTGTTAGAATCACTTCCGTCGACCTGCTGCTGGTTCCAGACAAGTTTTGACAAGTATGCACTTTGCCTGGTACTCCCCACTCCCACCTCTGCCCAGTATTTTCACATAATCCTAAAGGTGCAAGTACCTTTAATTATGGAGTTATGGAATTGTTCAATTTGATAGGGATCTTCAGAGATCTTTTGCCTAACTTCCTGCTTGAAGCAGGTGCAAGAGTCTATTCAGATTCCAAAAGCCTCCAAGGATGGAGATTTTACAGCCTGTTAGGGTAATATGCTCTTTATCTTTCTTCATCATGAACAATCCCTCCTGGTTCACTCAGCCACCTGGTCTACTGACACCTGACAGGATGCACCTATCTCAGGGGAAAAAGAGTTCCAGCACAGGAGCTCACAGGGCTTGTTGACAGGGCTTTAAATTAGTTTGGAAGGAGGAAAGGGAAAATACCAGGCTTGCCAGTGATGAGCCATGGGATGGTGTACCAAAACTTGAGGAAATGAGCACTAATGGGATCCCTCAATCTGCCTCACGAGGTGTTGGCTACAGTGCACCACTCCTGAAATGTTTCTACACCAAAACACACAGCATGAGGAAGAAAGGAGATGATTTCAGAGCTTTGGCCCAGTGCCAGAGATTTGACATCACTGGTGTAAGTGAAACCTTGTGGGATGAGACCTGTGGCTGGAGTGCCCTGTTAGATGGTTACAGACTCTTTTGGAGGGATAGGCAGGGCAGAAGAGACAGAGGGGTGTCACTGCATATGATAGAAGGGTTAGACTGCGTGGAGCTCATAGTTGGCAATGGCACAGTTGAGAGTGTCTGGGTAAAAATCAAGAGGCAAACAAATGATGTGGATTTCATCGTGAGAGTCTCTACAGACCTCCCAGCCAGGACAATGATGCCAACGAATTATTCTTTGGGGAACTATGGGACACTTCCAACTGCCCTTGTTCTTATGGACTTACTCAACTTGCCAGAAATCAACTCGGAACATCACACAACCCGGTACAACCTGGGCCAAAAGATTCCTAAAAAACATGGATGACAACTTTATGGAACAGGTCCTAAGGGAGCCAACTTGGAAAAAGGCCCTCCTCAATCTGCTGCTTGTCAACGGAGCGGATCTCTTAAGCCTCTTGGCCACAGTGACCATGAAGTGATCAAGTTTAAAATCTCTGTTGACAGAAGGAAAAGTGCCAGCAAAATCTCAACTCTGGCCACAAGGAGAGCGGACTTCAGGATGCTCGGGGAATTAGTAAGTAAAATCCCTTGGGAGGAGGCAATTCCCAAACGCTGGAAGTCAAGCAGGCGAGGCAGAAGGCTGGCTTGGCTGAGCAGGGATCTCCTCTTGGAAATAAGGCAAAATAGGAAGGTGTATGCCAGTGGAAGCAAGGTCAAGTTACATGGGAAGAATACAGAGATTCTGCATGCCACTACAGGGAGAAAATTTGTGCAGCCAAAGCTGAATTGGAGTTGAAACTGCCAGAAATGTGGAGGACAATAAAAGATATTAATGGCAAAAGTTAGTGTAGAAATAACATCGGCCCATTACAGGATGAGGTCACCTCACAAACAGGGACAGAGACAAGGCAGAGGTGTTTAAGGCTTCCTTTGCCTCTGTCTTCAACATGGATGACGGACCAAGGAGGTCTCACTGGCCGGGGCTGGAGGACAATGACTGTGAGAATAATCAACTCCCAGTCAACCCTGAAATTGTCTGGAATCTGCTGGTCCAGCTGGATCCCTACAAACCTCTGGGGCATGATGGGATTCATCTGAGAATCTGCAAAGAGGATGCCATCACAAAACCTCTCTTGGTGATTATTTTTGAGGGGTTCTGGGATCTGGAGAGGTCCCAGCTGACAGGAAGCTGGCGAACGTTGTTCCAGTTTTCAAGAAGGGCAAGAAGCAGGATCCCAGAAAATACAGGCCTGTTCAGTCTCACTTCAGTGCCTGGTAAAATGAAAAGATTATTCTGGGAGGTATTGAGAAACACCTGAACGACAATGGAGTCGTGTGTCACAGCCAGCACGGCTTCACGAGTGGAAAATCCTGCTTATCAAACCTGATTTCCCTTTATGAAACGGTAACCCACACAGTTGATCAAGAGAAGCCAGCTGATGTCATCTTTTTGGATTTCAGTAAAGCTTTTGATACTGTCTCTCACAGAATCCTTCTGAACAAACTGTCCAGCACACAGTTGAATAACCGTGTCACCTAATAGGTGAACAACTGGCTCATGGGTTGAGCACAAAGAGTTATAGTGAATGGGGTGACATCAGACTGGTGACCTGTCACTAGTGGGGTTCCCAAGGGCTCCATCCTCGGCCCAGTTCTCTTCAACATCTTCATTAATCACTTGGGCACATGACTCAAAGGAATACTAATTAGGTTTGTTGATGACACTAAATTGGGAGGAGCTGTAAACTGCCTTGCAGGCAGGGAGGCCCTGCAGAGACCTCGACAAATTAGAGGACTGGGCAATCACCAACCACATGAAGTTCAACAACGGAAAGTGCCAGATTCTGCACCTGAGTTGGGGCAACCCTGGCTCTGTGTACAGACTGGGGAATGAGATGCTGGAAAGCAGTGCCATGGAAAGGGACCTGGGGGTCCTGATCAATGGCAAGTTGAATCTGAGTCAGCAGTGCCCTGGCAGCCAGGAGGGCCAACCGTGTCCTCGGGGGCATCAGGCAAAGCATCATCAGCCGGTCGAGGGAGGGGATTGTCCCACTCTGCTCTGCACTGGGGTGGCCTCACCTTGAGTATTAAGTGCAATTTTTGTTGACAGAGTATAAAAAAGACATTAGGCTCTTAAAGAGCATCCAAAGCCTCTGGAGGAGAAGCCATGAGGAGCGGCTGAGGTCACTTGGTGTGTTCAGCCTGGAGGAGACTGAGGGGAGACCTCACTGCAGTTACAACTTCCTCATGAGGGGAACAGGAGGGGCAGGCACTGATCTCTTCTCTCTCACGACCAGTGACAGGACCTAAGGAAATAACATGAAGCTGAGTCAGGAGAGGTTTAGGTTGGATATTAGAAAGAGGTTTTGCCCCCACAGGGTGGTTGAGCACTGGAACAGGCTCCCCAGGGAAATGGTCACAGCACCAAGCCTGTCTGAGTTCAAGAAGCATTTGGACAACACTCTCAGGCACATGGTGTGATTCTCAGGGCTGCCCTGTGCAGGGCCAGGAGTTGGGTTCCACAGTCCTGACGCGTCACTTTCCAAGTCAGCAGATTTTATGATTCTATGATTCTATGAAGTGTATGTCCTTCAAGTCTTACCTAGCTTCCATATTTTAAAGAAACCTTCAAGTTTAATACCTGCTTGTGTAAAAACTGAACAATATTAGAGAACACAAAATACCGTGCAGCAACTGAAAACAAATTAAGCTACAAAGTTGAGTTAAAACTTACACTACAATAAGGTTTTACTGAAGAACTGCTATTCAGTAAAAAACTGCAAAAAATGCAGAATACTGTTCTTTGAGTAGTCTCAATGGCTTTTGTATCCCCATAACATAAAAAAACAGAAGAAAAAAATATGCCTAACAGCTGAACTCTAAAAAGTGATTGTTTTTGAAGAGCTGCCAATAATTTCAAGTTCCTGGAGAAAAAAAGGAGAGAAAAAAAATTTAATTTGGGGAAATTTGAAAAATCTGGTTCTTCTTTCTCTCTCTTATCCCCAATAAATGCTTTGCAATATTTAAATAAATCAAGTTTATTTTAAGTGCTCTAGCATAGTCCCAGGGAAGTGTGGGAGGATAAGAGGGGCAAGGAGACCCAACAAAATACAGGTCTACAGTACTGTAGTAAAATTACTGTATTATTTCACAAAATTCTTATTCTACTCTATTCCTCTATATTGGAAGGACTTGTCTCTATAGTTTGTTCTAATACAATGAACATCTAGACACTTATTCTACACCTGGAAACTCTGAGTGTGCAAGAACTCAGTTTACTGGAATTAAGAATCTAAGTTTATAAAGCCACAGCTTGCTAGGTTTTGTAAGCTCATGTCCAGAAACTCAAACTCTTTAGGAAAAGAAATAAAAGCACTCGTTTCCACACCCAGAGAATATACCGCAAATAAATTTTTCCCTTCTCTAATTATGAAAGTGTAAGTACTAATAGCTTCTCATGTTCAGCTGCTGTGGTTCCAAATCAATGAATCACATTTTACTGCATGTATTAATTAGCACATATTTAAGAAATAAAGCAGAGCTAGGAAGAAACCAGTATTTTTGACTTAATGCTAATTTTAAATTTGTAGAGACATTAAAACATTACCAGAAGTATCAGTTCAAACTGTTTATTAAAATATTACTCAATAGTTATACAAAATATATCTCAAATTTTCCAGAAGAAAAAACAGAACAACTGATAAAAAAATTCTATTAGTTGGTAGCTAAAAATATCAACTGAACATTCAAAATTTTCTCTTCATACAAACTCTGTCTATTCTTGGTCTGTGCACACATAAACTAAATTCTTTAAAAAATAATAATAACAATACAGAAACATCTTCCTGAGATTATCTAACAAAACATCCCCTTCTTCAGCATCAGGAAGCAATAACTTTACACATATTATTCCACATTTGTGCTCAATAGTATGCCATATTCACAAAGAGATACTTATTGATCTTCATCATGGTCTGTTCTATTTTGGAAATTCAATTGTCTTTGGCCTCTTTCAGGGTCTTGCAAGCAGAGGATTCGAATATGGGGAATCGTAGGAAGAGAACTAAAAATAAAGTATGCATCATTTAGACAGTGTTTTTTCTCCACAAATTTTAGTATTTTCATTTGACTCTTTCCATTACATATTTTCCTTTAAATAACTCTGTCTTTCTAATTTGACAGTCTTAAAAAACAGCAACATGGGGTGAAATTCAGGCTTCACTGAACTGATACTGGACCCAGACTTCAGTAAAAGCTTGAGGTAAAGACAAGGACTGAATTCCATCATGTGATTTCTAACAATTAGACTACCTTAATTAGAGAAAAGGTACTTTTATAAAAAGCCTCCAAATGAAACAGTGAAGGAATGCAGTTTGTATTTGCCTTACAGATCCTTATAGGCACTATATTGACGTGCAATCACATTATACTAAGAATGAGCAAAGTTACTAAACACGCATTTACATAGGCTTCTACACTGATCATCCTAATTATTTTTTCCTGAAGGTGCCTCCATAGTTCTGTTAAATTTAGTATTTGCTGGACATGCAACATGTAACGCTCTGACAAAAGCAAACTGCACTTGAATTCTTAAACTTTTAAAAAGTAACCACACAAAAAATTCCTAGATGTTCATTAGTTTCAGAAAATCTCCACAAAAGCATTTTTCCTGAAATAAAAACAGGATATTACTACCCTAATTTTTATATACTCTAGTGAGGGAAGACAATTAAGATAAATCAACTTCATTTTGAAGACTGTTTGATTATCCTCTTCAGGCTTCACTGGTTACATTGGGTTAATAGAGAGGAGGTGGCTGCACAGGGTTAGACAGTGACTGTTCCCTTAAGCTGGGCATGGCTTTACCAGGGACTTATATGGAGGTTTTGGAACAATTCTGAGCTACTAGATCAAAAATTCAAAACATGGTGTAAGTTATGAGTCTCTAGATCAGCAATATTAAAACCCATAAAATAAAACAAACTCAAGTGACAAACACCTTGAAAGTACTGTAGTATTAATAGAAAAAATGCTATGTCTTCTGTTAATTTCGGGAGGGGACAGGGACATACAGGGCACTAAATGATGAGGAGCCTGTTTGACAAAATAAAACATTTCAAAAAGTTGTTTTACTTGAGATAAACTGATTCAAGGCCCACTGAATTACCATATTAACAGACATTACATAAGGAAGAGTAAAAAAAACTATTAAATTCTGAGAACCATCAGCATTGAACTGCCAAATTGTTGATTTTCTACTGCTGCAAACCGCAAAATTTCTTTCTCTTCATACTTCATTTTTTAAAGTTACACTTCTTGCAAGAGAATTTAGTAATTCCTTGTAATTCTTGTACCGCGAAATAAAACACAACAGTATTACCTTATGCTTTGGGGGGTGAACAAAATGAACTGTCGATACTGCTGAAAATCAGCCCTCTCTAGAATCATATCGATGGCAATTCTTCTGTTAAGCATGTCCTAAAGACAAAAGATTTATCAGGTAGTAATACTGACCATAGTAAACACATTAGAAAATACGATTCTGGGAAAACCTACCAGAATTAATTCCTATACAGTAAAGGTTTGCTAAAGAAAAGTCTGATAACATCTAAGCTGGAGAAACATTAGGTTTAAATTCTAAAAACTACAAATTATAGTCTGGGAAATTCTTAAACTGTACTCTTTAGTATCCATGGACAATGGAAAGCTTCTATCAGAATAATCACACACTCCTACTCACTGTTTTTCTATCAGCTTTGATATACAATGTAATACTTTTTATTTTATTGCTATGCTGAGACGAAATGTATTTTACTAGAATAATGTTTCCAGTACAATTCTGCCTCAAAAATACTTGAAAGGATTTAAGGGCTGCATAAAACCTAACACATTATGGAGCTTGTTTTTATTAGGATTATTACTGTTATTATCATCTGTTTTGAACACAACCTTATGCATCAGGGCTTTACTGAAAGAGATGCGTAATGGGAAACTGTTCCTAGCAGGGACTAACCAAGCTTTGCTGCTATGAAACTAGGGAACTCCCTCCAAAATTCTTTATATATGAAGTATGTTATCCTTTTTCTCCTCTAGGTCTGTAATTCCCAATAAATGTGATTGAGATTGAAGGCAAAATTAAATATTGCAGTGTCAACTCTCTGTCTTATAGAAGTAATTATTTTCTCAAACCATACCACCTTGTATATTAATAAGGAGCAAATACATATTAAAAAGAAATTAAAAATTGTTTAATGGCCTATCCAGGGACGCTGTTAACAAAAATACAATTTATCAGTTTTAGATGACCTTAGTATTTATTATTATTATGCATCTCAGCATCTTGGAAAGATGCTACTAGGTGAAGTATAAAATGACTTCCTGAGTAGCAACAGTGAACTCAACTGCTATACTTGCTCAGAAAAAAACCCCACATTGATCTCAAAATTGGTAGAAACCAAAGCACATGCCAAGCCCAGAATGGCACAGCAAAATGCAGAGGCAACCTGTGACAAACACAGTAACAGCTGATTTATGATTTTTATGCTGAACAAAGGTTTGAGCATGAACATTAACAGAAATGCTCATATCTCTGGGCACCAACTTCAGAAACAAAATAAGTTTCAAAAGACACTAAACAAAGTGAAAAAGATCTCTAAACTTTGGTTTTTGGAATCTGGATATTGGTTTGGGGCTTTTTATTATTTACAGTTACCAGTGGTGGTTTTAAACCTAACCAAATACAAGTAACAATACAACTATTTCACTGATTTATATAAATCAGAGTGGGAGATGTAGTTTAAGTTTAAAGTATACCATGTAGACATCAAATTCATCCAAGCATCTGAAAGGAGAGTCAGTGATGTTCCACAGAGAAAGAATGTAACAAACTGTGGAGAAGGTACGTTCACCTCCTGATAAGGACCTCAAATCAGTAAGGGAAGCTTTGTCTTCATCTCCAAAATGAACCTGGAAACAAAAATATTGGAGCAATTTTTAGACATGAGACAGAGACTTACTAACAGAATCATAATTTTAACAGCAAACACATTATACATGAGATATCACCTGAGAACAATTTTCTGCAACTCACTGCAACTGCCATTCTGGAATGGGATGGCTCCTAATCATTTAAAAACACATTTCTAGAACCACTGCAACTCCCTCTATCACAGTAAAATACAGACTGAGTGACTCTGCCAGTGTCTTCTTATTCAATTCTTTATCTTTGATAGCTGTTAAACAATGGTTCATTAATGTTAACTAGTATAGTTACATTACAGTAAAATCCAGTGGTTACCAGCTACAATAGAAAAGCAGGTAATTTTAAAGGCAGAAGAGTTTCTTTACTGGAACGCATGAAACATTGTGAACAGCCCTTTGGTTCCATTGATTAGGATGCCATCTTGTGGCACTCCTGTAAGATAAAATTTGGGCATTTTCTTGTCCTGTTAATTGCATTACTTTTAACAAGTTCAGCAGGAAAAGAAGAATTATTTTGGAGTGGGATCTTTTCTGGGGGGGGAATTGTTTTATTTTTGCAATTTACCTTCTTTCACTAAATATAGATCTCTTATCTGAGAAACATGAGACATTAACTATTAAAAAATATATATTCTGATAAAGTCAAGTAATAACTTGATATTTTATGGACTGAGTTTGATTGTTCAGATACATGTGCTTCACCTGTTTAATTAGGACTGCAACAACACATATTTATGTTGTCACTGCACATTTTTCCTTAATTCCTAAAACTGAAGTCTCCCACAGAAACAAAAGTATATAAACCCATAACTTTTTGGGATGTATGTTAAAAGATACACAAAAAACCCCCCAAAATATTGAAGCTTTAAGTTACTAAGAGCTGTTTAAATAACAACTAGAGCCATTACACAATCACACAAATAATGGTGAACTTCCTATGAATGAAACAGGAATGAGTTATTTTGAAAGACTGACTAGGATGACTCACTAGTGAATTCTTCTCCTTGGCACAAGACAACAATCTAAATTTATTTCCTGTAATCTAGCAACCTGCCCATTTAAGATGGCAATGTTTTTTGTTCTTGCCTGTTTTCAACAACATCCTACTGTTTAGTGTACCACAATTTGGATAGGGAAGAACAATTTATTCTATCCTTTGCAATACACGTCCTAGGACCTGAGACTAAAAAAAGTAATAATTAATTACATATTATGATAATTGAACTCATATAAGGTAACTTACTGTTATGGAAAGTGTCTCATTCTTGTGGTCAAAAAGTATTTTTCCAGAGCAAGCTCGAACATGCAATAACCCCTCAAAGCTGCTTTTGCATCGTATAGAAAGAATACTTAAATCAAGCAAACAAACATTAGGTCAGCAAGTTTTAAAATACATGAAAAAGTGACAACAGATGTTTATCAACAACCCTACATCATTAAGTATTAAGGCCTGCTCCATTAATAACACTTTCCCCAAATCAATCACGCTTTCAAGCAGGTGATATTCAATACTGAACATCTGCAGAGAATCACTCACACAAAGCAAGGAGGTAAGAAATCCAGATGTACAGTTTTGTATTTTCTATAATTTGTTGTAATAGACTGGAAGCTTTCTACACCATTTTTCCAGAACTTCAACAAAAAATTACCACATTCCACTGCTTCCCTATCCAGTACTAGGACTGCACAGTAAGGAATTTACATGGCCTTTGGTAGATTCTGGGAATTAAAGAGTGTTGTATATTAATTTCTCTGCCCACCCCCTCAATTCTAGCACATTCTAGCCCAATAGACAACACATGACAGTTCCTCCAAGAAAGAACTATGGTTCTTTAACACATTGTAGGGTAGGATTCATACTCAAACTTGGGCACTAGGTCTAAGGTTCAACGTGACATATGTGGGCACTGTAAGGCAAGCATCAGATTCTACAGGTAAATCTTGCCCACTACTATCTCTGTACTTCCACCTGCAAAGGTTGGGATTCTCCTCATCATCACTATTTGTCAGGATCATACTGGCACCTCCCCCAAATCCAGATCAAAAAGTACAAAAAAGCAGAGCCAACAAAGATATCCCTCAATTTCTGCTGAAGCGAATGACAAATGATGAAGTGTTGCATTGGAAAACAGACCATCAATCCTTTTATAGGGAGGCCACCACAAAATCTTCATGGATACATATAGGATACTAAGGGACTGAAGCAAGAAAGAAGGGATGCACTCCCACTATGGAGAGGAAGCTGTCAAATTACAGAATCAGAATAGAGATCTCCAAATTTTTTCAGCACATGGCAGAGGAAAAGTGCTTGGTCCACAATGAAATTATGTGAGCTCAGCACCAGTAATTATGATCAATAAAAATAAGTGACAGTCCAGATTATTTCAATTTTAGTACACTGCTGATATTCTACTGACCAAAATTAGCACTCAGACAGAACTGCCTCGGATGAAGTCAGCACAGTTGAGGTCTTTGGTGTGAAGCAAAATAGAGCCTATCACACTGCTTTTCCAGCCGTCAGTCCAGGCTTCCTCTAAGCTATCAGGAATGACAGGACTGAAACTGGGAGCAGGCTTAGGTTAAAAAGATTGTTGCGAACACTGCCCTTAAGACAGTGCATTCTCATTGGTCTGCTCTTTAAGTTTCACCCTGGAATATGGGCACATACTTAGATGTCAGTTTATCTGAAACCTGAAATTACAGTAAAATTAACTCACCGTAGGAATTGCTGATACGCTTTGACCCTCTCTGCCATGATTCTTTCCAGCACCCTAAAAAATTTCTTTAAATTCTTTACTTTACTGCATGCATCCTCGTATCTTTCCTTTGCATCATGAAATTGCCTGTTTTGATTAACAGAAAGTTTAGTTAACGTGCATTAGATTAAAATTAAGCTATTGTTGTAAATGCTGAAAATCATTTTGATAATCAAAATATTCAAATGAAAACTCTTTTGTGAGGATTTATGTTAAATCTAAAAGCATTTGATGAGTCAAATAAGACACTGTTAACAAATCAAAAACAGTCAAAAATTAAATTTTATTTCTATTTTTAATTCTATTGACAATAAACTCCTGCAGCAAGGAGAATGAATGATTGGGTTCCCCATGCTCAACAATATCTGAGGGGAGTGCTCCCTTCCAAGACACT
Source organism: Cephalopterus ornatus (assembly GCA_013396775.1). Lineage (NCBI taxonomy): Eukaryota > Metazoa > Chordata > Aves > Passeriformes > Cotingidae > Cephalopterus > Cephalopterus ornatus. Next base: position 160,921 of record VZRE01010646.1, read on the forward strand.
TCCAAGACACTGTATTCAAAACCTCAAGTAACTTTCTAACTTGTGCATTAGTTAAACCAGAAGTATGGTTAACACTCAATGCACCACAGAACAACGGTGAGTTATGTTTGTGTAGTCATAACTGGGATACTTCCAAACACTAAGAGGGTATCTAATTACTGGTACTGTCATATATATAGTACAGATGCTGCTTAAAATCACTGGAGGGTTTTTCTGATCAGTACTGGTTGACTGCGAATCAGTACAACACATTCCCGTACCTTCATACACAGCTTAAGTACTAAAAACACACATAAATGCACGGTGAGTCACTAAGAAAACTCTTCCTTCTCCTCTCTTTTCCATCTTACCCGAACAACTTTACACAGTTAAGATGACTTACTGTATTATTTCTTCTCTGTTTCCATGGCGACTAGTTTCTAATTTTATCTTGTCTCTCAAGCGGTTCATTTCTGCATCAAGACTCTTGACAGTCCTGCTGACCTGGATGCGCTCCGAGTAGATTTGCCTGGCTTGGGCCGTTTTTTCCTGAAGTAGTGTTTGGAGCTCAATTAACCGACACATTTTTTAAAAATCTGTTTAGCCCTCACAACAAATATTTTAGGCTATGGAAAAACAAGGTCTCCAAGCAAGACAATGTTTTTGTCCAGTTCCTTGGGTATTCATCACAGCAAACCCAGTTAACAATTTTACCAACAATATTTATAGGTAGGTAGTTATTTCACTGCCAAGAACTGTATCCATCTGAGATTTTTAATAATATCCCAGTTATTTAGCTAATACAGATAAATAAGGAACAAAAATCACCACAATTAAATAGGACAGTCTTCCAAAAGTCTTTGTGGATGTGATTTCAGAGTTAGTTAAGAAAGCTTAGCTGAGCCTTCAAAAGATCAGATATGGGGTCTGTACAAAGAGAAACCTAGCATCCAAGAAACCAGAACAGCATTATACAACTTAACTTAAAATGCAAATTTTAAGGTTAAGTCATTTTTATCTTCTCATTGCAAAAGACAGGAGAAATAGTCCTAGATGGATAACCCCTAGCTTATCTGTCAAGACACAAATGGGGTCCTGCCAGAAAAAAAGAGGCCTCAATTCACTTACACAAAATTACTTTTACTTGATTTTGACAGTCAGATTAGGACATAGCTGAGGGAATACTCAGTGCAGCTCAGTATTAACACAGTCCATATGTCATACAAGTGGAGTGAATATTAGAAGGATCATGATCATCTGACTTCAGTAAAGGAAAAAAAACCCCACACATACCTCTAGTTCCTTTTCTCTGGCAGCCAGTAATTCTTTGTGCTTTTTTATGCAAGCCAAGTGTTCTTTCTGTTTGTCTGCATAGTGCTGCAAACGGCATTTACTGTTTTCCATTTCTGACTCAGCCTGGTTTAATTCATCCTGTTTGGAACAAATCACGATGAGAGCTGTTTGGGGTAGATTCCTGAGAATCTCTCCACGTTTATGGACTTATCACAGGTTGTTTTTAACACGGTCTAATTGATTTTGCTTTCAGTAAGACTACTCCTTCTAGAGTCCAGGAGCTTTAACAGCAGCTTATCAGAGAGTCTATACTCATTTCTGACAAGACATATTAAATACACGCAATGATTTTAGGAATCATATCTTGAGGTGATGTTTTATTCTTTGAAAAAAGCCATCCTTTCTCCTAAAACTCAAAAATACAGATTTTTTACACTACATTCTACCCAGAACTTCTGATGACTGTGTAATGACATCAGCCAGAACTGCATTTGTGTGTGAAAATTCAGTGTCCTGCTATATCTGTAATATAAAGTCACAGAATTATAGAATAGTTAAGGTTGAAAAACACCTTTAAAATCATCAAGTCATATCATCAACCCAGCACCACCAGCATAAACACCACTAAACCATGTCCTCCAGTGCAATTTCCATATATTTTTTGAATGTTTCCAGGGATGGTGACTCCACCACCTGCCTGGGCACTTTGTTCCACTGTTTTACCATCCCTTCTGTGAAAAATTTTTTCCTAATATCTAATCTAAACCTCCCCTTGTGCAATTTGAGGCCATTTTTTCTCATCCTGTCACTTGTTATGTGGGAGAAGGGACCGAGCCCCACCTCGCTACAACCTCCTTCAGGTAGCTGTAGAGTGGTAAGGTTCTCCTGAGCCTCCTTTTCTCCAGGCTAAACAATCCCAGTTCCCTCAGCTGCTCCTCGCAGGAACTGTGCTCCAGACCCTTCACCAGCAACTTCTGTATTATATAAGTGCTGATACTCTTGAAGTGATATATCTTTCCAGAGAAGCAAAGAGGTACAGAGAATGACATAAATTAAGACATAATTTTCTTCCTCGTCCCTGTCCACTAGATGGCTTAACAATCAAAAAAAAACAAACCCAAACCAACCAAACAAAAAAAAAAAACCAATAAAAACCACCCCAAAATGACAAACAAGAAAACCAAACACCACCACTACCAATAGATGCTCTTACTTTTTTTGAATCCTACCCTAAAGTCACAACTTGCTATATATCAACAGGATACTAAACAACTGTAGAACATGTAACAACACATCTAATTTAAAACCCTTTCAAGAATTATAGAGCTGCCCTCTATTCTGTTCAGTATTCCAAATAACAAATAATAATAATAATGCTCTCATATTCAGAATAGATCTATTCTCTTTCCTTACACAGTGGTTCTTTTAAACTAGATCATATCTCTGGAATTTCCATATTAGATACATTAGAACATATTTATTGGTTGCTTTCCTGACTTGTTTCCTTCCTCTTTCTGTTTGCTCTTGCTTTTTTAATTTGGGCTAACTACATAGCAATATACAGTTTAAGTGAGACATGCAAGAGATTCGGATAGTGATCCTTCCGAGTTTTTCCTCATTCCATCCTTGTACAAGTTTACAATACTGTAAATGTGATGGACTCTTATTTCTGTTTTCCATTTTCAAACCATCAGTTCTTGCCAATATGACATTTTGCATGTCACCACTCTGCTATTTGTCTTAAGTCTTGGTATTTCTCTGCCTTTTACAGGTGCCTTCTCTTGTCTTGAATAATTAAAACTATGTACTGGTACCTTCTGGGATTATGCAACTTCACAGAACAACCACCACTTCATACAGAACTTCAAATGCTATTTTGAGAAACAAACAGTAATGAACATTCTTAGCCAAGGCTTCCTAGAAAGAAACAAGCCAAAATAACAAATATAATGCACAAAATAGGAAAGTCAAGGAAACTATTTTTCCTTCCTTTTCACTCCATGACTAAAGATATCTGGAAATGAACTCTCTTTGAACATAAAACACTACAGCAACTACACTTAACAATCAATATCACCTTCAAAATATTGTCAAGATTATTTCTCAACATACTCTAGAAGGAATGCTCCATTTCCATTTTATAGGCAGACCTTAAGGGTATCAGGAAGCAGCATGATCTTTTCTCCTGCCTCACCTCTTCTTAACCTCATTCTCCTTGCCACACAAATGGAACAAATTAAAAAATACAATATGAAATTATTATTACCCTAATTGGGCCAGCAACTTCTTCTACTTCATGAATTTTTTCTTTCACTTCTTCCAATTTTTTTTCAGCTTCCAGGAGAATATTTTTAATTTCTTCCATTTTTCTGCTTTGTAGTTGCATGTCTTCTTTTACAGATTCCATCTTAGCCTTATTTTCTTTGGCTTCATCTTGCTGTCAAAATATATTAAAGTGACGAATATTAAAAGAAACATACATTTGTAAACTACTGTACCAGATTTTAATTTTACTATCAGGGTACAATATTACCTGAAGTACTCTAAAATTCTAATATGAACATGAGCAGCTCAATGTAACTGTCATGAAAGCCTAAAAGAAGAGACTGACAGATCTTGTAAGAGACCACTAAAACAAACTGCAAAAAAGAAGTGGAATTTCATAATTATCTGATTGAAATTTAAAAAGGACTTTATTTGGGAGTTGTGATGAAAAAAATGAAAAGAATAAGGAAACTTCCCTCAGGATCCATGACAGAATATGTACATACAGTATACAAAGGAATACAGGAAGAGTAAGTGGACTGTTGTTATTCCCTAGAAAACTAGACCATTCCTAAGGAATTATCATCATACATATTTTCTGATTCACAAAGACAAATATTACAAAATCTGAGAAAAATACATAAATAAAACCTTGTATTGCTAGGAGTCTTCTTCACAATCAAACAGTTGTGAAATCAAAGTAGCAATGAAAATCAATACCAAGTGAAAAAAGAGCAATTAATACATAGCAGTGGTGAGTAAGCAGAGAAAACACAAAAACAAAAATCTAAGAAAGGAATGAGGAGAAGCAAATACATAAATCTAACAGCTGCATAGGACCATTAACAGAAATCAACTATAAAAATGTTAATGTTGAACAAGCAAGTGTCCAATAATTTTTAAACAGGAAGATATTTTCCTACAAAAAGGTAATAAACTATCTTCCATCTCATCAAATAATATACTTATAAAAAAAACCCCAATAGAATTAAGTTATCTGGAAAAGAGACATTCTGTTAGAGCTTTCAGAATCTGTGCTGATCCCTTACTTTTTGAATAAATTTTGAAATGTTTACTCACAAGCACATGTGTGCATACACACTGAAAGACAGACCACGGAAAAAAGTGAGAGTTTGTGCCAACACCAGATGCGATTAAAGAAAAAAAAATATCTGGTCAACTTAGACTCTTGTCAATCCCAGATAAAACAGCAGGGAAACTGCCATGGAATTTAACTGAAACAACTGCAGTCAGGATTACTCTTAGCAGCATAATTCTCAGAATTTAAATCTTGGCCATCTATACATCAGCATACTACAGAGCAACAGTTCAAATTCACAGCCACCGACACACAAATCAAAATAGACCATCAAACATTTTTCCTATTCTTAAACTACTTTGCACACATTCTAAGAACACGTTGATAACAATAAGAACTTTGAAGGAATCATCATCCTACCACGTCCTTCCCTAGGGCAATACATGAATCTGAAATTTGTGCATGGTGAAGGTACAGCAAAGGAAGGACCTGTGGGTTCAGGGCAGAGCAGCTGTGCTGTAGCATTAATTATGCTCCAGGGTGGCCTTTACCTATGCTTTGATGATGCCACTTCTGACTTTAAAACCTACACTGCTCCCTAACCACGGTCTTACAGCATTGCAGGTCTGAAATGAGGAAAGAAAAAGGCAGAAGTAGAAGAAGAAAAGGAAGAAGGGGAAGAGGAAGAGAGAAAGGAAGTGCAAGAGCAAAGAGAAAGACAAAAAAAAAAGAAGACAAAAATATTTTAAAAAATCACCGAAAATAAATAAAATCACTCCATTTGCAGGAATGTTTACAATTACAAAAAGTGCTACATTCTTGACTATTCATCCAACTTTGCTTATTTCAAAACACTGCCAACATTAAAAGACATCATTTCATATGCTGATCAGACATAATTTGATAATATATACTTACTAATACACAGATGTCCACTGACTGGTGTTCTTCCATATTTTCAAGATCTACTATTTCTGCGTTTGTTGTTCTTATTTTTATCTGGAAAAAAACAAACAAACACATCCTTAAACTTAACTAAAGAAAAGTTGGTATTTGTTCATTTAAGTCATCACAGAAGATATTTCATTTTTTAGTTTCATTAGCGACTAACAAAAGACAACTATTCGCACCTACCTATGGAATTCATTTTCACAAGATATAACTTGTTCTGAAAGTCATGTGCATTTTAAATCATTATTTTATTTGCATTTAACATGACAATTGAAAAAAATTCAAAAAATTGAATAAAATATTCTTCAATATTCTTCAAATATTTATCTTCAGCATTTCAGTCCACATGCTAGGTTTTTTTGCGGCTTCTTCCTTGTAATTTACTGAATATAACCTTATATAACATGTATTAGCTTACACTGCCTACCTAGAGCAGCACTGGCCACCACGAATATATATATCACAGAATAACAGAATATGCTGAGTGGAAAGGACCCACATGGATCATCGAGTCCAACCTTTAGCTCTGCACAGGACCATCCCCAAGAGTCACACCATGTGCCTGAGAGTATTGTCCAAAACGCTTCTTGGACTCTGTCAGGCTTGGTGCTGTGGCCACTTCCCTGGGGATACTGTTCCAGCACCTAATATCCTACCTAGGAGTACCAGAACACACAAACAGGAAACTAACAGTTGTAAAATGGTTTTAAGGCAATTGAAATTAAGAAAACTTAAAGATGTGACATGTCCCAGCATACCAAAATGGGATAAGAGTGTATATGAAGAGCATGACAATAAGCAAGACTCTGGGAATGAAGAGGCAAGCCTCAATAGAAATAAAGGAGAGAGAAGGATTATATGATCCAAGTGTCTGTTCTGTGCACTATTAGTGTCAAAACAAGCAGTAGAAATTTGTGAGATTTAGCACAAAGGGAAAGAAAGATATCAAACAGAAACAACACCATATGTTAGGACTAATGTCCTGTCATTCTGTCCTAAATTATGAGAGCATATTACGAAAGTAAAAAACAGGAAAGCAAACAACAAAAGTAAAGATAAACATTAAAAACTATCACTCAGTCAAAATAGATTGCAGAAGTCAAAATGAAATGGGAAAGACTGATCAGTTTCTAAAAACTATTTATGTTCTTATTTTTACCTGTAGTTCTTTTTGGTGTCGTTGATGACCATAGAGATGATCTTCATTTTGCCTAATCTCATTTTCAATGGAATATAAATGTTGCTGAGATGCTGCCAACTCTGCCCTTTTGCTTTCAATCTCTTTATCCAAGTGACTTTATAAACAAAGTGATATTGAGATATATTACACAGGTATTATTTATGACACACAGAGAAATAAACAAAAATTACATGAATGACAAGACAAAGGGTAAAAATGCACTCTTTTTTAACTAGCCTAGATCATTCCTCCATGGCAAAACTGGCAATGGAATTCCTGTCATACTTTGAAAGCGTCCTGGTTGCTGCTATTACTGTGCATTTCTTATTCCATTGCTGTTTGTTTTCAGTAAACTGTTCTCTCAACTCATAGTCTCTACCTTTGCCCTCTCTTACTGGAGGGAGGTGAGGGGAAGTGGAGTGGCTTATTTGGGGTTTAATTCCCAGCTGGTTTTCTAAACCACCGCAGAAAGTTAAGATAATCTTTGAGTGAAGTTCATTACATACTGACATGAACAAAGTATAGTTAACAGACATATTTAAAACTTTTGAGTTTATAGAAATTAATTTTAACATTCAATTCAGTCTATACTATCAGTTATTAATACTAAAATTAAAATATTTACCTAATATGTCTCTAATATAATCTGAGCCTCAAAATACAAGTAAACTATTGTTGCCAATTTGTTTATTGACAGTTCAAGTTTGCAATCTTTGAAGTACATTTCACCTTTTTAACTACCCTATTGAAAACAATGAGAGAGAAACCTTAAAAAGATAAAAGATAAAAATTCTCAGAGATACCTACCATGAATGAAGTCAAAAGCCTGAGAAAGCAGAGAGGCAAATTTGAAATCAGTAGTAGGATATGTGCTAATAACTTTGGTCTGAAAAATCAGGCTTCCCTTACAGTAAACTATGACACCACTGCTCAAGTGTTAGATTTTAAAAGAAACAGTTTTGACTCCATACTCATTTTCTCCAACTGTAAACTAAAAAAGAAGATAGCTAGATTTCCTGGAGTATCCAGCACAACAAATCCTTACTTGCCACAGGCTGAAAGAAAACTAGATCCAATGCAGGTTTGTACTTATCACAGAAAGGCACTGAAATAAAGAGATTTTCTAGAATTCTCAGGAGGGAAGTGTAAATCTCAGAAAGAAAATGGGAGAGACTAGAGACTAGTGTCCATGCAAATAGACAAATAAGCAATTCCACTACTCATGTACTAAAAGTACAGTTTTTACAAACACAACGTTACAAGATGCTAACCTTATTTCTGCTTCAACATCTTGACTGAGGTACTTGGCTCTGGGGTAATTGGAGGAGTAATACCGTCTTTCAAAGACACGATCACCTTCAGCAGTGAAAGCTTCTTTACAGTTTGCTGGGGGATGACTGGACTGCATTACCTCACGAGCTCTACGGCTGCTCTGAAAAACACAGTGGCCTTATCATAGCAATAGAAAAGCAACAACAATTAAAGATAACAATTTAAAAGTTGTCTACATGCTCTCATCCAGAAATAATTTCAACTCCTAATGAAATAAGAAATGCAGTAATGAAAGAATGTGGAAAAAAATTTATAATGTCAAGAATCTGCTTTTCTCAGTTGAACAAGATATTCATGTTCTCAAGAACCCACCAAGTTTAGCTACTCATTTATGTTATTCTATTACAAATTTATCTACATTGTAAATTCTGTAGTCAATCCCTTGTAATTTGCCATGGGAAAAAAAACAACCCACTAACCAAAAGGTTACTATGTCCAGGTGTACTTAGTAGTGAGAAGTGGAATAAACATACAGGACACCATCTTCGAAAGCAAGGTATGAAGTACATCAAACAATATTCACCAACAAACATGTTGCTAAAAAAACCCAAACATTGACAGTGCCAGACTAAGCGGTCACAAGTGCCTTTGTCCAAGGCAATAACGTTCTCTATTCCGAAGCATCAGTTCTTCCACACAATACTTCAGATTCAGATTCAATTGAAATAGTTCAGGTAGGGCTCAAAGATGGTAACATTATGAAAATCAATGATTAGGTAAGGCAGAAGGGGAAGAACAAATCTAATATTCCTGCCATGAGAAAAGCCTAGGAAGTTCAGCTGTACATACATTCAGTGACAGCCACGCTTGACAAACAGTCAGTTCTGCACTCGACAGAGCATGAGCTGCCTCTTTTCCAGTAGGAATGTCAGAGGACAAACTGGGACAAGAGATTTTTGAGGAAAATAAAATCCACAAAAAGTAAGCGTCATTAGTTCCATCAGGGTCCTCACCTCTCCTCAGTGGCAGGAAGGGAAACAAAACTTGCTCTACCCCTTTTATCCATTACAGACACTACCAGTGAAGGCGCCAGATGCTCCACACAGAGAAAACAAATTTCTTTAAAGATCAACAGGGAGCCTAAAGCCTTACTTTAATCAGCAGGACTTTTTCTATACCCTTCACATCGATCAAACAATTGGCAACCATTACATGATCTATATCCAATGCTGTCAGTACTGATGGGAATTCTGGATGATAAACAGCTCTGAAGAAAAGAAGAAAAAACATTATTTATAAAACTCACACAAAATTCTTAAAAAAAAATCAAAAATAGTTCTTTTCAACTAATAATTTGAACCATCAACAAATTTCAAAACACAACTTACCTCTGTCTAACATCATAAATTTTATTCTGGAATTTATTTACAATTATTTGAGGTCTAAATCCATGTGGGTAATGTTCTGACATCAGTAACTGTAGAGTTCTTTCATCGCTATGATTATCACAGCAAAATGCATGAACTGCGCCCCTCAAACAGGCTTCGATAGCCAAGCTCAGTTCAGGATCTTTCGGATGAATGTAAGCACCTAAATAAACATAAGAGGCAAGGCTTTAGGAGCTGTGTTCCACGACAAAGCATTCAGTAGAGCACTTTTAGTACTCAAAGCTCTTGTTGTCTCATGTTGCAGGTTTTTTTAAGAGTCTAAAATAAACCTCTCTTATAAGTAGAAAAAAAAATTAAGAAGCTGACTAAAGGATAAAAAACTTCACAACAGACAAGCTACCCTGAGAACACAAGTATATAATTTCTGTTCCTAGAGACACCTACACGTAGTTGGAGGCCTACATTTTCTTTCAAGATTTTTGACAGGTCTCTACTGAATTCTGTTTAGGGTACCAATTTTATGGCACCTCAGCAGTAGTGTATAAAGGCAAAGATGTCTTATCAAAAATGTAATGCTTTAAGGATGAAGGCAGTGGAACAACTATGCTGCAACTTACACATGAAGATTTCCATTATATCTATCACCTATCTTCAGTAGTACATGTTCTTACTCTGCAGTAAATGCCATGTACTTTAGTACTGGGCCTTCACATCCAGAATACGCTGAAGTCTCTGCTCCCATTCACAAACTGCAAACAGCAGCCATTGTCAGAGCTGGACAGAAAACAAATAAAGACCAGCTTCCCAAGAAAATCTCACTTGGGTCTGTTTGAGTTGATCCACCCAAACCACCTGGAGTTTGACAAGCCCACAAGTCAACCACTGGACACTTTGAACAAAATCTGTCTAAGACCTGGACAGTGCTACCCATCAAGGAACAGGCACCCAAAGCACAGCATTCTGATGCTTTGAGGGTGTAGGGGAGTTGGAGGGGTGCACTGAAAGTTTACTACTTTAGCTACATAAAACACCTCAACTCAAACAGCTGGAAAGTCAGAAAACCCAGAAGATGTCAGCGAGTTCATGACAGAAGCAGAGGATAACCTACCAGGATAAAACTTTTAGTTCAGGAAGTACAGAAGAAAAAGATGCATCAGAAACTCTGTAAAGAACAAATAATTTTCCTAAAAGACCTCTCTTTACATTAGTAGCCACACAAGAAGTCCTATGAGAAAATGTGCCTGTTTCAGCAGTTATTCTTACCTATAGGTCCAAGAGGTTTATTTTTAAAGCGCCCTTGCTTATAGGCTGTTTCAACTGCTTCAAGAAATCCTGGTATATGTGATCCAAATCTTTTCAAACTATCTGTTTGACTATCTTTCAGCTGTCTCAGCTGTTTCTGCTTGGCATCCAGTGCTTGTTGCGCATCAATGTTTTCTCTCCTAAGAGAACAGAATTTTTTTTCAGTAGTTATAGAGCCTTACTTGGACTAAAAAAATTATAAAGCCTTCTCTTTCAATTCCTAATAGCACAGTGTATGTAGATGTCAGTAGTTCAATGTACATCTAGGTACGGTGAACATGCAACAATATTTTTAGTTTCAAGAAACATGAGACAAAAAAGCAAGAGAGAAAATTACTACTTTGCAACAGTTTTACAAGACTCTTTTTATTCCTAAAAAATTATAATAGATTTATTTTATTTCTAATTATATGCTTCAATGTCACTGTCTTCTAAAAGATTTTCAACAGAACACAAAGTAAGCATTCGTTATTCTAATTGATAGAAGATGTTTAAACTAATACAGCAAGTGCAATAAGCAAGAATTCTCAAATCCCTCAAGACAATAAATGACATTGCCATAATCCCCTCTGGTAATACCGTTCAAGTTCAGGTTTCCAAATCAAAGCCAGAGTGCTTTTGTTTTCCAGCTTGGGTATGGACTGAATTAGTCCTTAAAGCATTTGCCTCAAAGCCTCTATGAATGTGCCTTAACTAGAGATGCAATAATTACTCCTAAGTATATATATTTTCTTATAATGTTTTACGTGTCTTGTGCATGATAGCAGGATGCACCAGTGTATTAAACTAACAAAAAAAATTTCAATCATAATCTGCCCATAGGATGATAAGAGAGTAAGATACAGATATTGGAAAGAAGAAAGAAGGATATTAAACTGACAGCATGGATTTACAGCAGGTTTTAAATTACTAAAAACTTTCACTTTTAATGACAAAACAGTTTTCTTAATTTGCCAAAAATTTTTCAATTAAGTCATGGAAGTGTCAAAGAAAAAGTTTAGCAAGTGCTAAGATAAACAAGGGGATAAAAAAAGAAAAAAGAAACTGGAGCCTAACACCTCAGGGAACACAAGTACATAACAAGGGATCTGTCTCTGTAACTTAAAGCAAAGGCCAACAGTTACATTCAAAAAGCATAACTTACCTGACCCTGGCATGTTCTTCCCTACACTTATAGATAGCCTGCTGAAACTGATCCATCTGCTGAGTAATCATTATTTCTTCGTCACGGAATGCCTTCAACTGTTCTCTTAAGTATGCAATTTTCCTTTGTCTTTCCAATTTTTCAGGCTCTGGAACCTGATTAGCACTAGAAAAGAATATACTTCAATAGTTTAACACGATACTGATGATTTATAAGTGACGTGAACTTTATTACTTGTAGCAGACAGGAGATGTATCAGAAAGTTATATTTAACATTCTGTGCATTTACGAAATCTACAAAGCATAAATCTCATTTTTTATTTATTTTTAAAAAATCTGTAATCACATGTAACTCTCCCCAGTTACATTCCTACTGCATTTAGTTTAAGGCACATTTCTTTTGTGACATCATGGAAGCTAGAAACTGTCTACTATCATCACCAAAAAAAAAGCTTTTTTGCTACCCAGTTACCTCATCGCATTCTAGTCAAAGTCTTGGCATGCAAAGAAACAAGATCAGAAATATTCAAATATTTAACTGGACCCTGTAAGGTTTAAAAAAGTATTTTCTATTACTGCAGATTTTTCTCATTAATCAGAAGAGCTCAATTATTTCATACCTATATAATAAACATCCATCATAATCACTGTATCTGTATTTACCTGCTTTTCAGTTCTTCGATTCGTTTATGCAGCTGTTCATCGTCTTTTCCCAGACGTTTTAACTCCGTTTTGAAACGATTATAAACCACCTATGAAGGAAACAGGATACAGTAATTTAAGAAATAGAAGGAAGAAATAATTTCAAAAAGAACTACAGTTTTGAGTAAATAAATACTGAACGGCACCAAACAAACATAACTTGATTTTCAAGAATTAAATTTATTTATTTATTTTGACCTAAGTTTAACACAGATTAACACCCATGTAAAGATATAAGCCTCAGGGCCCCTGACCAGAAACTACTCGCCAGTCAGGCAGGAAATTGCACCTGTTTTGAACTGCACTATGAATTCAGAAAGTCAAGACAAAGATGCAGAACTACAGAAAGGTAGAGCATGGACAAGATTAAAGCTTTAAACTGGTACGAACTTTTTGCCTACCTCGGCTTCATTGACTGCTTTTCTTTTTGCCTGCACTTCAGCCTTCAAAGAAATACACTGAGGATGAAGGGCTTGTGCTTCTTCACTTACTGTTTCTAATCTGTCTTGTATTGCTTTGTACTTTTTTTCTGCTTCATTCACTTTTACCTTTGGTGAAAAAAGAGAATGATATACAAGTAGTAATGGAGCAAAATTTTTCATTGCCATTATGGATATGCACAGATAAAAATTAATAGATGGACATTCTCAGGAAACCAACAGACTGCCAAACCTGTGAAGTAAACAGCAACCTCTTTTTCTGTCTCACGGTTTACTCAAACACAGGACTCTTGACACAATAAGGCCAAGTAACATGACATCAAAAGAAGTTAAGCCAGTGTCTGGACAATGTTCCTTCAGTACTACACAGACAATGTTCACCCCAATGTAAAAATGCCTCAATTGTAAAACAAATACTTAAAAAACCCACCCAAAACAAACAAACCCACAAAATTTTTTTTAAAAAATTAAAATAAAGAAATTTTGGAGAAGGAGTTTTAATAGACTGAAAAGTTTTGGGGCTGTTCAGTTCAGAGAACAGAAGAAAAAGTTGTGTGGACACCTCATATCAGCTTTTCAGCATCTGAAGGGGACTTACAAGGAAGCCTGAGAGGGACTCTTTATCCTCTGTAGTGACAGGACAGGGAGTGATGGGTTCAAACTGAAAGAGGGGAAATTTAGATATGAGGAATGAATTTTTTCCCATGAGGGTGGTGAGGCACTAGCTCAGGTTGCCCAGAGAAGCTGTGGCTGCTCCATCCCTGGCATTGTTTGACACCAGGTTGGATGGGGCACTGAGGAACCTGATCTAGTGGAAGGTGTCCCTGCCCACGGCAGGAAGGTTGGAACTAGATGATCCAAACCAACCGAAACCATTTTATGATTCTAAATTCACAATAATGATGCCTAGTATTTCTCTGTAAAAATATATATTTCACAAGTGAATCTGAATATTAGAAAAAATTATTCTTTCTTGCTACCTACAGATATCTTAAGAAGTCAAAGACTTCCAGAGGTCTCCTGAAATCACTGATCTTTTCTGCAGGTAATGATACCCATGAAAACCTACATGACAGATCTCTGAGGCAGAGAGTGACTAAAACTAGAGTGCTTTAAACCATATATGTACCTGCCATTCTTCTACCTTCTGAATAAACTCTGTATTTGCTTCTTCAGCCTTGATGCCTTCTTTGATTGGCTCTATTTCTTTTTCCATCTCACTCACCTAAAAAGAAGCCTATATTAGCATGTATCAGAATGTCCGCAACAGACTGAGAATGAAGTACATTTCATACGAACTAACATATTTTAGCAAGACATTTACCACTGCCCATGCCATATTATGTTTCAAATCTTCGAGATGTCTTCGCATGTCATTCACAAACGCAATGCTTTTATAGAGTTCCTTTTTTTCTAAATAAATCTGCTTAAGTTCTTCAAGGCGCTTAAAAAAGAAAAGGAGAGGATCATCATGAGTGCAAAAAGTTGTGATGCAGTAAGCAATCTTGGGAAGATTTGGGGTTTTTTTAAAATTTAATGTCACTAAGACCCAATCAAATCAAAACTATGCAGTTTAAGTCCTATAGTTCTTACAGTGCTCAGATCTGTGCTAATAATTACTTTAACTTTTACATACCTCTCTTCCTTGTTCTATCTGAATACGTGTATTTTGTTGAGTTTTCTCAACACATGAATAGTCTTCTTTCATTTGTTCCAGCTGAGTTGCTTTCATAAAAAACTAAAAAGGAATAAATTTGCAGATGTCAGGTTCAGCGCCTTATCTAAGCGAACTTTAATTGCCACAGAAAGACCATTCATCCCAACCTCTCTGCACGCTGAATGACACTCAAAGTAAACTAAATGGTGGGGTTCTGGTAGAACTTCCATCCCCTTCTCGGGCTGCACTGAAATTCTTGATGAACAGCACCTGGGCTCAGCTCCTCGTGAGCTTATCGGAAACACTCTCCGCTCCCAGGAACTTACACTGTCTGATGACCTCCTGTTTTTAGCAAAACTGCCTTGGAAAATTACTTTTTTTTGCCTGAATAATAACTCACGTGGAACAACATTTTTGTTACTGAACTTTCAAAGTAAGTTACAGACCCAAAATGTGTCCAGGATGGCACATTACTATGACTAAAGCCCACTCTCTAGGAGCCTATAAACAGCAGTCCTAAGTGAGACCCTTTGAGCTCTCCTGGACCTTAGGGGTCTGTGACCAGCATCTCCCTCTGAGTGGGACACCTCTGTGAGCCAGCGAGCTCTCAAATTTACTTGGAAGCTGACAACAGAGTCTGGGCTGATAACCCCACTCCTCAAGGATCAACCTGTTTAGAGGATACAAAGGCATCCAACATGAGTACTTCCCTGAACTCAAGGGGAATTTTTCACAGGGATACACCTTGTACCTACTGTTTAGCTCTGTGGGCGTGTGAATATGCTCTAGCAAATGTATTATGAATGTCCCCCTCTTAGACTCTTAAGCAAACTAGGCCTATAAGTGAGTTACCATTGTGTTATAGTAAATTCTATAAGAATCTTTCATTAAATTGTTTGAATTAGGCTATCGATTAAGTGCTGTTAAGTGCTGTCAAAACCTTTGAGCCTAAAACATTGGTCAAGTCTGAGGCTGAGTTTGGCAAGTCACTCTGAACCCTGTGACTTAACGGGCAGGGCTCCCTTACTCCTTTTTATCCTTACCCTTTTCCTATCACCAGCCTCCATGTAGATCATTTTAGGTTGATTTTAGTTTTAGCTTGATTGTTTACAGGTTTTAGTACAATTTTCCTCTGTGTGCTTTAACCATCCAGGTAAGCAGGAGAGTGAACCTTGCTGACGAACTTCGTCGTGCTTTCATTTTAATATTAAACCTGCTTTTGCTGATACCTGTGCTGGTGGTTCCTTGAGCAACCTAAAACACTCATTTGCAACAGTGGTATTTCTGAATAATGAACTAACTCAGCAGTGTCCTAAAATTTAATTTTATCAATCCCTTTAGAGAGAATAAACTTCAAAAAAATTGTTTGTGCAAATGGATGACTGCTACAATCAGACAGTGTACTGGCTCTGGATGGAGTTAACTCCAGGATGGAGTTAAGTTTCTTCGTAGCAACTTTTATGGTGTTGTATTTTAGATGTGTGATCAAAACAATACTGACAACACCCTAATATTTTAGCTGTTGCACCAAGGCCTCCTGTTTCTCACTCTACCCTCCCAGTGAGTACATTAGTGGGGTGTACAAGAAGTTGGGAAGGGATACAATCAGGCAGTTGATCCCAACTTCATTTTCATGGTTCAGCCCCTGCCAGCAACCCAGCCTCCCACAGGTGCTCACTCACTTCCCCTTGGTGTGATGGGGGAGAGAATCAGAAAAGTAAAAGCGAGAAAATTCATGTGCTGAGATAAAAATGATTTAATAAAGGAAAAGCTACACACACAAGCAAAGCAAAACAAGGAATTCATTCATCACTTCCCATGGGCAGGCAGGCGTTCAGGCATCCCCAGGAAAGCAGTGCTCCATCATGTGATTTGGGAAGACAAATCCATCACTCTGTTTTCTAATTCCTTCTTCTTTCCCCAGCTCTATATGCTGAGCACGATGCCATATGGTCTGGGATATCCCCTGGGTCAGTTTGGATCAGCTGTTCCAGCTGTATCCCCTCCCAACTCCTTGTGCACCCCCAGCCTCCTTGCTAGTGAGGTGGGGTGAGAAGCAGAAAAAGCCTTGACTGTGTTCAGTAAGCACTGCTCAGCATTTACAAAAATAGCACTAACAAAAACATCTCCATGTTATCAACACTGTTTTCAGCACAGATCCACAAAGTAGCCCTATATTAGCTGCCATGAAGAAAATTAACTCTATCCCAGCCCAAACCTGCACAGCCATGCTCAGCAAAAAAAGGGATAAGAGAGGGTTTAGGGGGATTAGCCATCTTTTGATCAGGAACTGGTTAGGCATTGGTCTACCAACTGGAGGTGGTGAGCGATTGCCTTTGCATCTCTTGTTTTCTTTCACATTCTTTCTCTCTCCGTCCAGCTTTCTCTGCATTTTTTAAAATAATTTTTATCTCATCCCTTTAATTTCTTTTATTGTACTCTTCGGCTCCTCCTACCCCATCCCAAGCTGGAGGGAAGCACAGAAGGGAGGTGAGTGGTCGTGTGGTAATGAGCTGCTTACCTGGCTTAAACCACAACAGGTTATTAAAATCAAGGAATCTGATACTGTTTTTTCTCCAAATGCTGCCTCTAAAAATTTGAAATCAGTATTCTAATGTTTAATCAAAATGTTCAATTATTTTTCTTACCTTATACTTGTCACTTTCGCTTTTAGTCTGTAAAAACTGCTTACTCATCTCTTGGGTTAAAATAGTCACAGGATTATCTACCTGCAAAAAATAACCGCTTCAGTTTTATTTTGAATAGAACAGTTACCATGTAACTGCAAGTCCATGAAAGTGAGCAAACCATCTCCCTGTTCCAAGTACTGCAATTCAATAGTAAGATTCAGAAATTAAGACTTCTAATCCTCTCATCTCTTTAAAAAAAATACAAAACATAACAAAGAAAACCAATAACAAACAGAAACTTTAGAAATCCAACTCCATCAAATACAAAATCGAACCACAGCAAGAACAACTAAGGAACTGCTTCCAGGAGGATGACTTCTATAAAGACAGTGCCTGTAAGTTCCATTTATTTAACAAGATCAGCATTAGAAATTTTGTCCAATGTTGTATTTCTCATTAGTTAATTGATCAAAGTATTGCGTTAAATGCAATGAATTGACCCATATATTCTTACAGAAGTTGCCACAAAAAAAAAATCAATACATACCAACTGAAGTTTATGTTACTTGAAATTCTAAGTATGTTGAATATTTTAAATTTCACGTGCATTACCTGATCTTTCATCAATCACTTAAGCAGCAAAAACACACTCAAATTTCTTCCACAGAAAATACTGAAATAATCAGCATAAAACCTCCCTGCAGAGTTTTTATGCTAGGACCTATGCTAGGACTTTCATCAACAGGACACATGACTCATGGCTCACAGATGACAGCAAATACTTATCTGCCTGGGACAGAATCTTATTCCGCATTGTATGAGGTACAAATTTCAATTTTTCTTTTGCTGATGCATTTCATTTTGAAATAACATGGAAGGAATAAACCTCTCTCATTTAAGGAAATTAGAAAACATTGCTTTTTAATGAAAGAATTATAATATCACATGCTGATGTCTGAAATTGCACAGAATTTAAACACAGCAACTACCTGTATATTAAAATGATCCAGAATTTTTACGAGTTCCTCTTTCTTTGAAGAAATTAAGTTTCCTAATGGAAAAAACAGAGGAAAAATACGAATGGATTCAAAATAAAAAGACGTACAACATCCCAGTCTTTTGTTCAATGAAGCAATGTAAAAAATGAGATTAATCTTTTTGTAACATGGATTTAGTCCTAAATGAAAGACATTGGTTGTTTGGGGTTTTTTTCTAAAATATTTGCATTTGCACAGAAAGACTTCTAATTCAAGTCCCTCATTGCCTCATAAACCCTCTGTGACAGAATACAGGTAAATCAACAAGCTCAACAGAACCTCAAAAAGACTAAAAGAACTATGTTCACCCTCATCACACAATCAAATTTTGGTAAAAAAAATACATAATGCAGAACCTGACATACTAAATAATATATATCAATAAATACATAATGCTTTTGACATACTAAATTAGTCTTAGTCCAAGGTTAACACACAAAAAATGGACAGTGTCATCACCCTTGAATGATTCTATGAAATAACATAACCTTTTACTAACATCATTTAAAGCAATGAAAACATTTAAAGAACTTCTGAGAACAAAGCAGACTACCACCAACCAGATTTGTTTTTCAGTTTGTAACTTCTGCTTCCATCCTGATTAATGCGCTGATTCACGATAATAGAGTTACCGTACTCTTCTGGTTTAAACGCATCTCTGCCCTGGTTTCGCAAAGTTACGGAAATATCTGCAGAACTAAAAAAAACATGAAAATAATAAAAAAGACAACCTAAATTAATTTCAAATTTAACAAAACAAAATCAGAACATTCTAATTTTACATACAAATTGTCATGTCTACTACAGGTCAAAACGGCAAGTCAGTCACAGTACCAATCAGAACAACATATATTTATGTTGTTTGAGCCAAAACAGCATCAGATATACATCCAGAAAGGCTGCCATACACTATCTGTTTGCACCTTCGTCATGCAACAGCCAAAAGTAGATAGTTGTGAGAGCAGATTTCTCCCACCTTCCCTTGCCATCTGAGTGCCCCCTGTTTTAGGCTGCAGATTCAAGTTGCTTTTTTGTTGTTCTCCTGTTTTCAAACTGACTTCTGTAGAAAACAGTTGCTTGTCTTCTACAGCCTAACGAAAGTAATCTATACCAGAATGCTTAAGGCATTCTTCTAGAAAAGATGAGATATGCTTTCACTTCTGAATTCCTATTTTCCGTTTCGTGAGTGATTGCTGAAACATTAAGTTAATACACATAAGGAAGGTACTGTCAAAAATTTACTCTAAGCACCTCTGAAAGGAAAGGCCTGGGACTCCAAGTTACAGCTTTATGTAAATGTCAACTCCTAAACTTATTTTGTTATCGATTCCCCTGAACACACCATCCCCGCTCTTACAGCAGACATGAATCCACTTCCTGCATGTTTAAATATCCACCTGTAAGTCAAGGTCTTTATATTGTATATTCATTCACGGCACCAGAAAGACTGAAAAATAATTAACCTCACTGTTTGCAAAACAGTAACTAGTTACCTAGGATTTTTTTGTAATGGACACAATTATTCAGTAGGAATTACACAGCTGAAGTAACGCATGAGAACAGGGCAATACAGAGGACATAACACCACGTTAGCTAGTTCAGTGTCCTAGTTTCAGCCAGGCCAGAATTAATTTTCTCACAGTTGCTGTGAGGGGAGCGGGGTTGTTATTCTGTGCCATCCACGTCATCACTAGGGGACGTGGCTGTGGATGGAAGAAAAGGGGAACGCGACGCAGAACTGCTGCCATTTTGTTCCTTTCCTCCAGGGAAAGCAGGCAGTCAGTGGAGCACTGGGGTGGCTCCAGTCCTCCTGGGGGCTTTGTCCATCACTGCTTTTCATTGTGTCGAGCTTGGGGAGAGAGGGTGTGGACAATTTGTCCACCATTGGTTTTTTATTTCACTGTCCCAGGCTTGGGGCAGGGGGGACACAGACGCTTTCATCCGCCATTTTCTTCTTTGTCTGGGGAGCCGTGAGGCTTGGGCTGTGGTGCAGTCATGTTGAGTCGGACTAAGTGAGCATTTCTGCATGTAATCATCCTCTTTTATACAGTGTTGCTATTAGTATTGTTGTTGTTGCTGTTTGTTTTCCTTATCTCACTGCTGGTTTTTTTCAGTAAATTGTTATCCCAACCCATGATCTCTGCTTTTGTCCCTCTCTCACAGTAGCGAATGGAGGAGAAGGGGAACGGTTGTTTGCAGTGTCATTTCCAGCTGGTTTTAAAACCACAACATTCAGAAATAATGGTATACTACTGGTAAAATTTCTAATTTTTCTTGTTTGTAGTTTTTGGAGAGGTTTGTTTAAATATGGTCTTTTCATTGTTTTGCTTTTTATTGAAGCCTGGTGGATCCAATAAGGAGATGCAGAAAGTAATGGTGAACAGAAAACTCATCAGCTAACCTGAATGACTAAACAGCAAATGCAACTTTAAAACTAAACAAGTTTTACTTACGTCTCTCCATCCCGAATAAACATTTTTAATGAGGAACCTCTATTAGTTGCAGTAGCTTTTCCACCAAGTCCAACAATAAGAGCAGTTAAAATAGAACTTTTTCCACCTGTAATAGAAGCATTGAACTTGTTTTAAAGGGCAGTTCTTGTAACTTCTCCAGTTCACCCATATTACAGATTTTTGTTTGACTGGTTATATATTCACACATTAGAAGTCCAAATTCTGTCCTTATTGAAAAAATATATAAAATAACAAAACTAGGAAAATATCTGCCATTTCTACGGTTGTCCCTAAAAAAACCCCAACACGCTGAGCCACACTTGTTGCTTCTATCTAGCAATTTGCATTCAAAATGTCCTAGGTCAGGAGGAAGGAATGTCCCCTTCCTTAAGAGTATACTAAAAACATAAGAAAAACATAATAAAAACAAAAGAAATCAAACATTTATCTAACTATCTGAAAAGTTTTGAGCTCTCTTTCAAAATTTATGTTTTAAATTATTAATTCTCTCTTCACAAGAAGTTAGCTCATATAAATATCACTACCTTTCCCTATAATAGTTTCTGCATGACCTACTGTCCTGATTTTGCTTCCTAGAAGGTGGCACAGTGCTGTGTTTTGGGTTGAGCATGAGAGCAGTGCTGGTAACACACTGACATTTTGGTTGTTGCTAAGTAGTGTTTATGCAAATCAAGGACTTTTCAGGGTCTCGTGCTCTGCCAGGAGGAGCACAAAAAGACAGGAGGGAGAACGGCCTGGAGAGTTGACTCAAACTGGCCAAGGGTATATTCCATACAATACAATGCCACGCTCAGTGCATGAACTGCGGGGGAGTTGGCCAGGAGCTGCTGATTGCTGCTGAGGATGGGATGGTTGTGAGCAACGGTATTGTGCATCACTTGTTTATCTTGGGGTTTATTCCTCTCTTTCTGTTTTTTATTATAATTACTATTATAATTTATTTTATTTCAGTCATTAAACTGTTCTCATCCCAAACCACAGACTTAACCTTTTTCAGGTTCTCCTCCCCATTCCACTGGGGGACACAGGGGAGTGAGCAAGCAGCTGCACCGTGTTTAGTTCCCAGCTGGGATTAAACAACAACAGTCATTTTTGGTGCCCATCACAGGACTCGAAGGGTTAACGTAACAACAGATCTGACCAGAGTGTGTTAAAACGAATTTTTTGTAAGCTTTCATTACAATTCAGTTCAATAGTTGCTGGTCACAGTGTTGATTTATTTGCTCTCAGAGTCATTGCGCTAGTTCTCAGAGCTGCACGATGTAGCACCTCCCTTGCAGGATGTGTTCCCCATTTTGGTGCTCATCACCTCTGGGGCTTGGGCTAAGGTTATCGTTTTGCAGTACTCAGCAATCCTGGCTCATATGATGTGACAGAACCGGTTGTGAGTTTCTCCTGGTTCGTGCGCTCGGCATCTCCCTCCCGCCTGGGCCTCGAGGGCCACCTAGCGACAACCCTCGACCATTACACCTCCTCCCTTCCCTCTCCGAGAGCCGGCCTACGGGGAGGAACCTTCCCCTTCTTCTCCAGGCTAATTGCAACACCACCTGAGAATTCTGAAAATTTGGAATATCCTTGGGAAGTTAAAACCATCAGGAGGTAGGATGCTGCTGCATGTGGTTTCGATCTTGTTTAGCATTAAGAAACTATCAGCCGCTATTCCAACCCCCCAGTACAACCACTGAGGCTGCTCCAACCTCAGCGACGGGCACTGCAGGCACTTGGACAATTCCTGTGTATTTAATAATAAACATACAAGTACATTTAGGTCAAATATAAATTTATTTAGCTATGAAAATTTTTATATTCACATTATATTTTGCAAAAATCTTCACATTTAAGACCTAACCCTTTCATCAGCCTTGCCCTACTGGGATAGACCTGTGTGGCTCCCAAGTTCAAAAGCGAATCCTTGCCCACGCCTAAAACACGGTAAAGAATTCTTTTTCAAATAAACATTACATCATCTAAATTATTAACAAAAGTGTTCGTTGACAAAGAAATTATGCAATTAATACTTACTGCCATTGCTTCCAACAACAAAATTAATATTTGATCCAAACTGAAAAGGCCCCAGATTTGAGTGGCACATGAAGTTCTTCAGCTGGATACTTTCAATTAGCCCAACTTCACCAGCAATCTAAAGAATGAACAGTGAAAACGAGAGTTATTTATGCATTTTAATGAGATATAATTTATATATTTTAATTATAATGAGCATTAAAACGACAGTATAACATAAAACATCAAAGGTTATAAGCTACAAGGAAACAGAAGGGTTTCAGGACACTATGTAGTTGTTTGCTACAGAGCAGTTATATAACAAAATAGAAAGAAAAGAGTTACCAAAGCTGACCGCTCACTCACAGTAACTTCAGTTCTCCCCATTATTAACTTAATACAACATAAAATATTACGACAATAGATTCAACACAGTTGGCTGACCATGTTAACACGTGTTATTAAGGGCATTGGCAAACACCTCTTAAATCCTGGCAGGCCTGGGGCACCGACCATCTCTCTAGGAATCTGTACTGGGTTTGGGTGGCAAGATTTTGGTAGCAAGGGGTGGGGGGCGCAGGAGGCTACAGGGATGGCTCCTGGGAGAACCTGCCACAAGATTCCCCATGCAGCCTGGAGAAGAGGAGGCTCAGGGGAGACCTCAACGCTCTCAACAACTCCCTGAAAGGAGGTTGTAGCCAGGCGACGGTTAGTCTCTTCTCCCAAGCAACCAGCAGTAAGACAAGGGCGCATGGTCTTAAGCTCTGCCAGGGGAGGTTTAGGCTGGATATTAGGAAGAAATTCTTTAGAGAGAGAGTAATCAGGCATTGGAATGGGCTGCCCAGGGAAGTGGTGGATTCTCCATCCCTGGAGGTTTTTAAGATGAGACTGGATGTGGCACTTAGTGCCATGGTCTAGTAACCACGATGGTAGTGGATCAAGGGTGGGACTTGATGATCTCAGAGGTTTTTTCCAACACGGCTGATTCTATGTCCAACAGCGCCAATGCCAGCCAGCTCCAAGACACATCCATTGCTGGCCGAGGCCAAGCCCATCAGCAATGGTGGCAGCACTTCTGGGATAAGAATTAAGAAGGGGAAACTGCAACTGCAGCAACTGCAGCCAGAGAAGAGAGGAGTACGAATATGTGAGATAAACAGCCCTGCAGACCCCAAGGTCAGCGCAGAAGGAGGGGCAGGAGGTGCTCCAGGCGTCAGAGCTGAGATTTCCCTGCAGCCCATGAGGCAGCTGTGTCCCTGCTGCCCATGGAGGCCCATGGCGGAGCAGAGATCCACTTGCAGCCCACACTGGAGCAGGTGGATTCACAAAGGAGGCTGTGACTCTGTGGGAAGCCCATGCTGGAGCCGGTTTGCTAGGAGGACTTGTCACCCAGCGGGGGTCCCACACTGGATCAGCCTGTTCCTGAAAGACTGCATCCAATGGAAGGGACCCACACTCAAGCAGGGGAAGAGTGTGAGGAGTCCTCCCCTGGGGAGGAAGGAACACCTGAGACCACGTGTGACAAACTGACCACAGCCCCTATTGCCCCACCCCCTGTACTGCTGGAGTGGGAGAAGGGAGAGAAAATCAGAAGCGAAGCTGAGCCCAGGAAAAAGGGAAGGGTGTATGGAAGGTGTTTTAATGTTTAGGTTTATTTCTCATTATCTCTCAAATCCTGATTTGATTGTTAATAAATTCCCAAGTGGAATCTCTTGCCTGTGACAGTAACTGGTGAGTGATCTCTCCCTGCCTTTATCTCAACCATGAGCCTTTTGCTATATTTTCTCTCCCTGCCCAGGTGAGGAGGGCAGTGATAGAGCAGCTTTGGTGGACACTTGGTGTCAACCCACCACGGAAGTCTGCTCTGGCGTCTGAAATGTTTCCTAATGTCCAGTCTAAATACACAGAACAGGATAATACACAAGACAGTATTTTCAATCTCAGAAATTATTTTTTAAAATTCCTCCATCAAATTAGAATTCAACCACTAAGAGAAAAGCAGAAAAAATTAATATCCCTGTTTTCAAGTTTTATTTCCATCAAAATTTGCATTTCAAACACTAGATTTTTTGTAGACATTTGAAAGTGTTAGCTATCCAAAATAAACAAGTATTTGATGCTTTTTTTAGTAAATAATTAGTTTTCTAAATATTTTCTATGCTGTTACTACAAAAATAAACAAAATATACCATGGTTCTACCAAAATCCATTTCCTTTATTTGATTACTTGACAACTTAGTAGTATTCATTCTGTAAAACCATAATATTATTATTTTATGATCAACTGTTATAACCAGATGACCTAAAAGAATAAGGTAAGAATGAACATCACACACAGTACCTCTAGTTTCTTTTGTATTTGTTCTACTGAAACCTACATACAAGCACAATTTTTTCTTCTATCTTCACCTCTAAGGCTTTTTCAACAACTTACCAGCTGTGAAGAGGCAGCACCATCAGCTGATGACTCCGAATTTTCTTCTTCATTAGACTCATCACTATGTTCATCTGTGTATTCTTGTCTCTGCCTTTTCCGGGATCCAGGCTTTGAAATACTTTCCTCCTTTCTCTTACCCATGAGTACTGAAAAATGAAAGTAATGAAACATTGTAGGTTTCAGTCTTCTAGATGAAAACAAACCTACAGGTGTCAGCACAGACATACCAAATTATTTAACTTGATAAAATAAATATTAAGATCATAGCAAACATTGCACAAATACTTTTTCAGAACTGAAATCTTGGTAATTTAAGCCTAAGCAGACTATGAAAGAGTCGTATGAAAACAAAAGAAACACAGCTTTATAATTCTAATCAGGTTGAATTTGTTGATTAACAGTAAAATCAACCTTAATTCTGTTTTCCTTGGTACATTAGACTTTGGAATATTTGCTAGAATTGTTTTGGGTTAGCAATGGAGTTGAAGATCAGGTGGTAAAA
The DNA here is from genome assembly GCA_013396775.1 of Cephalopterus ornatus. Taxonomy (NCBI): domain Eukaryota; kingdom Metazoa; phylum Chordata; class Aves; order Passeriformes; family Cotingidae; genus Cephalopterus; species Cephalopterus ornatus. Next base: position 186,614 of record VZRE01010646.1, read on the forward strand.
AGTACATAACTAACATAGTGTGATCAGCAGCAGCAATGCAGCTATGATTAAAGTAAGGTGGCACAGCTAAAAAAAAAATAAATTTATTAATTATTTGTGGTTGACAAAAGCCTAGAAAATTTATATGCAGAACACACAGAAGTAGAATAAAATAAAATTTAGATCCATAACATTGTTCCTGTGCTGTTTCTTCCATGCGAAACAGTGTAATGTGATCACAGTAAACAGAGTGCTGTCATTCAAAAAATCAATAAATAACACACAGACTTCTAGCACTAAGAAGACTGGTCTGAAACGAATCTTGCAAAAGTAACAAGCTTTACTAAAGTCATATAAACCTGAAAGAGGTATTAGAATTAATCAAAATCTCACATTCTCCATAACTTTAAGCTTACGGTACAGTTTTTATTCCCCCAAAAGTACATATCAGATTTTTCATATAGAGTCCTAGAGTCCCAAAGACCTACACAAAACATGTAAGTTCACATACTTGCCCAAAGTAGAAGCAAGGTCCTGTTTACAAAAAGGCAATGCACAATCTTTTTACTTGTTAGTAATTAAGTCAACTACTCCAAATCATCCAAAACAGGCTAAAATTCACATCAGTTGCATAGTTTTCCAACATCAAAACGTTTCTGAAATGGAGTTACGTTCTCTTACTCAACTCCGTACTAAAATTTTGTCTAGAGCTCCCTTCTAAGAAAGATAGCAACTAACTTTAATGGACATCACCAGTTCGAGCAAAATTCAGAGGCATTAAATGTAATTAACATTCACTGCTATAGAAAGATTACTGTGGCATAAGAGTAGGCTGCTTACTCATAAAAATAAAAAAAAATTTTTTTTTTTTTTAAATTGTGTGGGGTGCATGAAAGAATGATCAGCATTAGAGACACTGCATGCCTAAAGTTGGTACCAAATGTCATGGTTTGAGACCAAATTGACTATGTGGAGACTAAACACACTGACAGCTTAGAGGCCAGAACACTCATGGATACGTATGATGATAACAAACTTTAAAGGGCAACATTCAACCAAAATAAAGCATTCCACAAAGCATTGCCTTAGCACATGCTAACACACACAACTTAGCAAAATCCAACCCATCGTGCTTTAAGTTACCCAAACATCAAGGAGATTAGGAGAAGAAACAAAGAAAGAGAGAGAAGAAAATTATTGGTCCCACCCCAGATCCACCATAGACCCAGCTACCAGGAGCCCAGGAGATGGCAAGGGTGTGACAACACGAGGGCTGCATGGTGTTGGTTTGATCTGCCCTGGCCCCTTGTGGCCACATCCTCCAGACGGGACTTCTGGCCCACTGGCCACTCCGGGGCTCCAGGGCAGGGGGTGGGCAGTGCTCCTGGTGTCCAGTGACAGCTGCTCTGGGGCTGCCCAAGGAGGCTCCAAGGGGCTGGAGCATGGAACACCTTCGTGAAATTCGACCTGTCTCTTCCCCGTACACACACACTTGAGTTTGTCCAAGCCAATAATTAATATAATAATCCAGTGTCTCATAAGAGAAGCAGTCTTTCTTCCCTCTCCCTCTACTGATTCTGTCTCATCCCCCAGAGTTCAAGCAGCTCTTTACACAGCAAAATAATAAATCATCTCAAGGCTCTGATTCTACTGAAAATTAATGCAAGAAAAAACTTTTTGCTTTTCACAAGTTCCCCAACCTTTTCACCACGCAGATCTGTATGCTTGCGTTATTGTGGAGAAAGAGATGCTTCTCTGAGCAGTTCACTTGTGTCAGCTTAATGTTCTGGTCAAACTATTGCCTGATTTCAACTGATGGGAGGTCAGACAGCTCATACTATGAAGTATCACACACTAGAGCATATATTATAAAAAACACAACAGACATTAAAATTTGCTACTCTATTATTTTGCTACTAATAATAATCATTATGTTATTGTTATTAATAATAATGATAATAATTTCATTAATTATTTACAGCTAAATTGTTATATCCACTTTTTGTTACGAAGATTAGTAGCACACATAAAAATCAAGGAAAATGCACACTTCACGATTACATACCTTTTGCTATGCTACTTTCAGTTTACTACAGAAACATGCCTTCACGCATAAATTATTCAGAGCAGGAAACAGTCCCTTGTACGCTCTTCGCATATATCCATCATCCATATAAGAAGACAAACATTCAGTCAGTCTGCTGTTCCATCGAACTCCTTCTCTAAAAAGAAGGGAAAACACAAGCTTTAAATGTTGCAATTAATAATGTCCAAACTAAAGATCAGGGATATGAGTTCCACTGCTATACAATTTGAACATTTAAGGAAAAGAGAGTATGAGAGTGGAAAATAGAACAACATAACCAATAACACTCACTCATGTAGTCTAACTGTCAGGAAGGCAAAAGACAGAACAATCTGCACCCCAGAATTTTTGAAGAGTTAGTACTGCAAACAAAACTTAACTGGAACTGCAAGCAAAAAGTGGCCTCAGAAATTATGACAAATGTCAGTGGATGTAGCACCTTCATGGAGTATAAAAAAGACAAGAGGAATGAGGAAACTGACTGCAGCAACAATGAATCTACTAGTAAGATTTTACAAGAAACAAAGCTTAAAAGGCAAAGGAAGAAATAATCAACAATAAAAAAAAATAAAACCACAGAATTTCATCTTCACATCATCTTGATATTTTTGGCAGAAAAGGTTCATTTTTTTACATTAACTACTCCCAAAACTGCAGCAAGACACCCCTAATTTTCTTCATTAAGTTTTTAATTGAAAAAATAGTTGCCTTCAGTCACAGTACCACTTACCGTAACTCTAACAATAGTTTGGAAATAACTACCCAAGGCAAAGGAAAAGCAGCTGATCCAGCCTATCTGAAGGTTATTAAAGTGTGCAATATTATATTGGAAACAATTGAATTGGTAAAAATGTACAGCAGTACATTTTATGAAGCATAATACAATAATGGGAAGCTAACAATGGACACCATTGACCAATGCTAACAGAAGGTGTTTTTAATGGACTAGGCATCATATTTAAAAACTGAAATAAAAATTCATGGTATATTGTAATATAAAGTAAGATATGTTAATGGAAATGTGATAACAGTCATGAACATTATTAATTCAAACAAGAATCCAACAGTTATTCAGAAAGACAAATCAAAAGTACTGATTTAATGAAAAGATGAACCTTACTATCATGGAACATAAGAGCATACAGTTAGGAATAAAAACTGGACCTATAACTGGGAACAAATAAGGGCAAGACAGATCCAATTATAAAAACTATCAAAGGATTGCTTCAAATTATTATAAGCAATTATTGTGCATATAATGAGAGTTGGCAAAATAGAGGTAGAGCAAAGACATCAGAGCAGACCTCTTGCAGGATGAACACAAGATACAGGAGGAAGCAAAGGGTGGAAGAAGAGGAAGAAAATATCTATGGTCTTTAGCTGATGTATAGCACCATGCATTTGTTTAACAGTCACAAAGGTAACTGATTACAAATTAACTCTAGCAGTTAACTATGAAGAAAGTACAACACTATCTGTTAAACTTAAAGGCAGATGTTTCAGAGGACTGAAGTCAGAAGCCCAGAATCATGAACAGCAGCGGGGTGCTATTCATTTTTGAGGACTGTCCAAGCCAGGTGTCCCACGTCAGACTACATGTCTTTGACATTCACGACTCCTAACGTATTTGCAGCCAATGCACAAGAAGCCTACACCATCCCATCAGACACTGGAAAAGCACTGCCTGACCCACAGAATCACAGAAGGGTAAGGTGGAAGGGACCACAATCGGGTCAACTGGTCCAATCTCCTTGCTTAAGCAGGGTCATCCTAGAGCACATCGCACAGGACTGCACGAGGAAGATTCCACAACCTCTCTGGGCAATCTGTTCCACTGCTCTGTCACTTCCACAGTAATGAAAGTGAAACTTCCCGTGCATCAGTTTCTGACTACTGCCACTTGTCCTATCCCTGGGCACCACCGAGCAGAGCCTGGCTCCATCCTCTTGGCACCGGCCCCCCGGCCCCCAGATATTTATAAAAATTGATGAGATCCCCTCTCAGTCTCCTCTTCTAGAGGCTGAACAGGCCCAACTCCCTCAGCCTTTCCCCCCAAGAGATGCTCCAGTCCCCCAGTCCCCCTCGCTGCCCTCCGCTGGACCCCCTCCAGGAGCTCCATGTCCCTCTCGCACTGAGGAGCCCAGAACAGCACTGCAGCACAGAGGGCAGCTCTGCCTCCTCTGTGGGGAGCCAAAAGAGGGGGCAGAAGTCCCGCAAGTCCACGATTACCTGTTGCTTTTCCCAACACCGCACGACCTGGCAGGATCCCCGCACCCGCAGAGAAGGGACACGGGTCCCTTGGCGGCTGAACACCCGGACGGCCGCCGCTCCCGCTCCTCACCCGCTTCCCGCCGGCACGGGCGGGCAGCCGGGGAGAGCCCTGACGGCCCGGGGGGGAGCCGTCACGGCCCAGGGGGATCCCTCACGCCCAGCGGGGCGGCCGCGCTGGGCAGCGGGTGACAAACAGCAGGTCCGATCCCGAACTGGTCCCGCAGAGCCACCTGCGACACTCGCCCCGGCGCCGTGCCGAGGGCACCGGGACGAGCGGGAAGTAGCCACCGCCGCTACCCTGTGGCTGCCCGGCCGCCCTCCCTCCCCCACGGCCGGTCCAGCGGGCGGCAGTGCGCCCGGTCACGGCCCGGCAGGACCCTCTCCCCGCACAGGTCGCCCGCTCCGCCCCTCCTCTCTCTCCTCCCTTCGCCTCCCCTCCCCTCGCGTGCTCCGCGCCGCGCGGGCGGGGCCGTTACCCGGGGCAGCTCCGCAGCGTGTCGCGGGCCGGGACCGGACGCGGCAGATCGCACGGGACCGGAGCGGGACGAGCC
>VZRE01010647.1:0-11146 GCA_013396775.1 Cephalopterus ornatus
CATTCAGTGGGAAAGCCGGATCCAAACCACTACACCCTCCTTCTCCAAAGGGAAGGGCAATCACAGCCCAAGAAATAAATTCTAAAGATTCATTTTTCTATCAAAGTGAGAAAGCATTGCCAACAGCTACCTTCAGAAAAGCTGGCAATGGTCTTCAAATTTAAAGGGACAAACAAACTGCACTCAGGTTACTACAAGGTTATTTCAGATAATACTTTCCTCTTCCCACACAACTTCCAGAAGGCTACATTTAATTTTAAGTCTTCTTCTATAAAGTGGTCAAACTACCTATAGTGTCCACAGGTGAAAAACTAGTTTTGAGTCCTCCAGGAAACCATATTCAAGTCCCTTGACATTCAAATTCAGGAACAGCAAATAATTATGGATTAGACTGGAGCTTGCTCAACAGCAGAACAGCTGACACCCCAACTCACCTGAAGACAGGACTTACCTTATGGCCAGAGGGCCTCAGGGAACAGCAGTCCCAGCGTTATTTCACATGCAGATGTCCCACCAGTCCTGCCTGTTTATTGTGAAGAACATGGTCGGGAGCATGGCTGGACACCACATGGAGCAACATGGCACCCTCTGTCATCGGCCCATTTCCATCCGTGGATCTCTCCCAGAGTGCAGAGCAATCCCTGTGCCAGCCTCCCCTCACCAGGTTGAATCTGTACACTAATTCAGGTGTGTGTATGTATAACATGGTACCATACATGCAAGCGGCCGTGTCATGTATCAGTATGGCAGCAGCACACAGTACCACGGATGTGCTCGGTGGCACACACAGGCCACAGCCGTATGACACAATGCATGAGCAGCAACAAATAAATGGCACAGAGCTCAACAATCATGGGTTACCAGCTCCTCCTCCTGCAGAAGCAGAGCAGAGGTTGTTTCTTTTGTTTAATCATGTATTTTTTTCAGTTACTGTATCTGGACTGTATCTGCTAAAGATTAGCGTGGAACAACATTAGGGCTGTCCAGGCAAATGCACAGCTGCCCCTATTATAATGTAAAGAGACAAAGAAGATTTGGAACAATGAACAAAAATCATTTTTCAAAATGTTAACCACAGAGAAAACCTCAAAGTGGGAAACAGCAAACACAAAGTTTATACTTTGGCTGTAGGAGAATAATTTTTCAATCCCCACTTTAAATTTTGCACTATCCTTGAAAAGCCAGCAACAGTTCCCAAAGTTAAACAAGAATTATTGAAAATGTATCTAGGAAATACTCTTACAGAAGGAGCACCTTCCGTGGCAGCAATTTTGCAATCCTCTACCTTGCAGCTGCTGTTCTACCACTGTTCTCTGCATGGACACGTGGGAAAGACAGCTACTTGTACAAACTGCTTTCCAAAAAAAAGAGAGGTAAGAAGGACAGTGAAAGGTTGCCTAGACTGGACTATGAAGGGAGCTTTAGCAGTGGATGGAGAAACAAGATGACCAAGTGTACTCAAGTCCAGCATGTAAGCAGAAACCAGATGGTGCTGAGCCAGAGCACTAATAAGAAATTACCAGTTAAATAGGAAATTTCCTTAGAACCAGCAAAGTTTAGGTTAAGCCAGACACGAGCTTGGGAGCAATAAAGATTGGGAAGAACCTCAGGACAAACCATAACCAATTCTGACAGGAACAGAGTTTCATCTCTGACCCACAGCTGAAGTCTCTGTTGCACTGGAGGACTTTGATAGAGGTGAGTGAGTTCCCTACAGCAGCACTGTGTACATGTGTGTTTCTCCCTAGCACTGACCATGCACTTTGCATTCTTCCCACACACACAAGATTGGTTTTGGGAAGTATGGTTTCCATAATACCTGTATCTTCAGTATACATTCACTGCAATTCAATCATTAACCTTTCCACTAGTACAACTGGAACAACAGAAACCTTCTGCACTTCGATCTCAAGATCAGTTTTGAGAGCTTTTAACCATTTTCAGAGCTTAAAACCCTGCTTGCTTAATAGGTTGAAGGAAACCAATGAGTGTGGGAATGGTTTATAAGCCTCATCTTGGAACATTTCAGCACTTGTGTTCCTTCACAAGTGAACCTGATAGGCATACAAAGACAACAAATTGATACTTTAAGATCAGTGGAGTAAGAATGCTGTACAGGTAGTATCTTTTCCGCAGTATTTAGCAAGATTTTACAACAAATATTTAAAATCCATGAAACATTTGGCAAAATCACTTAATATTAAGAAAATGTTATTCCTCGTGTAAGATACCAGATCCATGTAAGGAAAACAGACACTATAACAAAAGAAAAAAATAAAAGGGAAGACATTTTCACAAAAGCTCTGGATGTTTAAATCCCTTTAAAAATCATGTAAAGCAATGAGGCCACTCCGTATTTAAAGCCATTTTGTTTTTATCTATTGGGGTAGTCACTTTACATCATACCAAAAAGACTGTATACAAGTGTCAAGAATCAGATCTTTATGGCACAAAAGGAAGTTTTCCATTAGCCTGCTTTCAAAGTTGTTAAATACATAATTGAAGACAAAGAAACTAAGGCTACCACAAAATAATATTTGCATGATGATGTTAGTCTTTATTCAGTTTCTCAACTGATTCCTCCAGTCTGAAGGTGGAGAAGAATCTTTCCAGTAGTTTGCTTCAGTGATTTATTCTGGATGAAAAGATTCTCTTCCCACTTTTGACACAAATTTAATTTCTCATTTATATTGTTACTCAACATTCACATAAGCTTTTATGTTGCACCTTACAATGTATGGAATTTCAGATTAAAATAAAACTCTACTCTTAACATAACCTTTTATATAATGTAAAAATATTCTACATGTTTACCATATCAAGAGTGTTAGGCATTCGCTTTGGGGAAAACCTATTTTAGGTATTTTTCAGTACAAAGCCGACTGTGAACGTTTCGCATTCGTGTCTCGCTGTTCAGTCGGGTGCCACCCAGTGTTCATCGTCTGCAACTACAGCTCGGCCTCGGCACGAACCGCGGTTCCCAAAAACTGTGAATTTTGAGATGCTGCTCACTTTTTATCTTTCCTCCTCCCCTACCCCTCCCTCCACCGTGGAAAATTTACACCTTTGAAATAATGAGTGTTTTTAATTATCAAAATCAGTATAAAAATAGCAGCATGCTACTAGACACGAAAAGCAGATTCATCAAGCATTATGAGTTTAAATGCAGATTTCTGCCTTCCTTTTATATTATCAAAATCTTTTTTAAAGGTAACATCAAGGCAAGGGGTATAAGGACAGACACTGCATAGTATGATTTGATACTAATCTGAACTGGGAATTTGTCTTTAATGATAATTACAGGGTAAACATTTTTTATTTCAAAATACAAGTTTAACTGGAATTGTAGTGATGAAAGCAGAAGAGGGAAAAATGCAGTCTTTTACAGCCCATGTCACTGTATGTCACTTACATCCAGAGGTAAAAGCTCTAATTGGTGAAGAGACAAAATATTTGTGGTGTGTCACTGAACCTTTGTGATAATCCAGCATTATCCATTTCTAAAGAAATATAAATACTTTAAAACAAACATTGAAAATAAATCCTTTTGATGTAACAAACTACACTCTTTACCGAGAATTTTCAGTCTTCTTAAAAGTAAGGGACTTCACCCAAAAAATAATCGAAGTATCAATGTAGAACAATCCTTGGAGGAAAAAAGTCGGAATGTAAACCTCTGTTCCAAATTAGATCTGAAAAGCAAAAACGCCACACCATGTATTTAATGCAAGGGCATTTTTCATCAAGCAACTCTTTAAGTTACTTTTACAGTTCAACAGGAGTCTTCCTGAACTTAGTACAGTTCTAGTTTTGCCTCAGCTCATTCCTGTTTTCTTAACATGTGAACTATCACTCTCTGCTTATGTCCCCGGCGCCCTGTGACAACACTCTGGTCACGCAGGTGAGCCATTCTGCACAACCACAGTAGCTGCAATACAAATATGCATCAACAGTACAGACATAAATTAGCCCACGATTCTCAGAAACAAAAATAAAACTAAGTTTGAGGGTCAATTCTCTGAGTAGTGACCTTCTAATCATTCTTCTGACATAAAAAACAAAGAAAAGGTTCCACGGAGTTTTTCACCTGAACTATGACCTTGGAATCTGCACTTCATCCCAGGTATACCAGGGTGACCCTCAGAGAGGTAGGTTATTCACATTTTGTCTTTACGTCTTTTCCTTTCTTAAAGCATGATATTAATATTATTTGCAGAGCTGACAAAAGCTTAAAAACAATCATAGTTCGCTTAAAAACAATATTACAGACAGAGATCCATTAGTTTGCAGATTTCTCCTATAGCTACTTATCACTTTGATGCCTTACAATAACTTCATTATTAAAAGCATGCAATACTAGAAAGTTTTTTTAGCTTCAGTGAGCTAAATCTTCAATAAGCTCAATCACTGGCAGGTCAGAAGTCTGATGATTTTGATAGTTTTCAAATATTTGTTCTAATGCATCATATACTGAGAACCTCAAAAAAGTCAAAATAAGGTAAGCATTTTAAAAGAATTAGCCGTATTATCAATTCAGAGAGAGAGGACTAAAAAGATGAAGAATTAAACCACAATAATATACTTAGAACAGTCTATCCAATTAACTCGGTGGCTCAGTAAGTTACTACTTATCCTCTCAGCCAGCTGACCTTGCACACATTCATCTCTCAACTGTAAATAAAGTGCATCACCTTAGAAAATGTTGCACAGCAGATCCTACTTCTGCAATTTACTATAAAATCTGAATTATAGCAATTTTACTACTACAATTTCAGAGTGTGCGTGGCCAGTTACTATGGAGTGATAAGCAGTGACACAAGTGATTGTGACAATCTGTAAACTCAGGATTATGGTTAACTTTGGAAACTATTAAAATGCAGCTTTTTATGACTTTTATGCAAACAAAAATGGAGAACTATAGCCTTTGTTTTTTAAAAAACACAAATGTATCAGTTATTTCTGCAGTTCTTATTAGACAGTAAGGTTGTTAAACCTACAGAGGAATTTTGGGGTCAAACACCTTCGATTTTCCTTTAGGCATCTTCAGGGTAATGAGAGGATTGCTCTCCATGTGTGTTTTCACAGCATGTCACTAAGTGTACTATGTGCATAGAGGTCAGCTAGGGAATGACTGTAGGACAGGACAGAGAACAGAAAGCTGCCATTCACCTCACCACTTCCTGAAGCTGTCTCTATTCTAAACACTAATGTGTTATTTTACTGGCTATAAAACAAGGAACAACAGCTTATTGTCAAAGATGACAGTTACAACCACAAGATACAAAATAAACATTTACTACTTACATCATCAATATCTTCATCGTCATCCCCAATATCATCAAACTGGATTTCATCATCATCTCCAGGACCGAATGTGTCTGTTTCATTGATTTTGGCTAAAAAGGAATTTAGAGAAGTTCAGGAGTGCACTCACACCATGTCAAGATAGACTGAATATTCTTGTCCACTATGAACTTCCAATTTGAAGTGAAAAGGTTCTTACCATGTTCTGGAAGCTCCCCATATGCTTTCAGACTTCTGGCTTCATCTGCATTGTACTTTAGAATAACATCAGCCTTGTTATCCTATAAAAGAATTTATTAGAATTCATTAGTCATCTATGAAGCAAAAATAAATCTATTAACCTCAGCAGACTATGTTACTTACAACTATATTATTTACAGAGGAGTAACACCTATATTATTTATAGAAGAATATCTTCTTCTTCCTTCCCCTCCAGTTTCTTTAAATGTTAAGCAGAAAATCGTCATTTGTGGAATATTTTCATTTCTTCTGGGTGGTAACTTAATTTTCTCCTATTACAAGTAATTTATAGAATCATAGAATGGTTTGGGTCAGAAGAGACCTTAAAGATCATCTAGTTCCAACACCCCTGACGTGGGCAGGCACACCTTCTGCTAGACCAGGTTGCTGAGAGCCCCCTCCATCCTGGCCTTGAACACTGCCAGGGGTGGTGCACCCACAACTTCTCTGGGCAACAAGAAGAGAATCTGAGACAATTGAGAACTTCTGAGAATTTGACAATTTGAGAAGTTCAGTTTCATGCCTTTGAAATCAACCTTTCTTCAGAGATCACACGTAGTGAGGCGGTTGGTGGTCAATCAGAAAGCGCCAAAATGAAAAATTCCTAGTTTTAAGTACTTTAATACATACAGTAAATGACAGTATCTTACAATGTTTTACAACTCTAATGTACATTTCGGAAGCAGAATTTATTTCAACTGAAGACACAACACTGACATTCATGAAGGGCATTTACCTAATGAAAATCTGCCAACTGTTTATATTAGGTAAAATTATGCTACTCCATATTTGGAAATTTAAGTACAAACTAATTATTGACCATTTTGGCTCTTAAGGTAAAAGCCTAAACATCAAGGTTCCAAAATTCTGATTACCAAAAATTGTAATTATCACAATAAAATGTTTGGTGTTTGACCCAACCTCCCTTTATATCACAGGATCCAAGCATCATACAGCTACATCTGGAAAAAATAAGGTCAAGTGTGATGACAATAAGCACCTCCACTCACAAAGTCTCAGGGTGCAATTTAAAAGAACAAGCTGAACCAGAATTTGTCTACTCATTACAATCTTTCTGTAATACAAGGAAACTAAAAGTCATGATTTAGCATAACTAAATACAAACTCAAAGTTAGACGGGAATTTCCTCACAACACCTGCTGCAGTTTAACATTAAATAAAGCTGCTTATAAGACACTCTTTATTGGCAATTATACTGAATTTTTACCTGGTAGTCTCTTAAGCCAATCAATATAATATCAGATGTATTTATCCAAACCTGAATGAGAAAACATACATCATGTTACAGAAATTCAACTTCTGTTGTGTGACACAAGAAGCAAGCAGTACATTTATGTTTGCTGAGAGACATGAAACATCACTACAGCCACCACCCTCACTTTCTAACCAGTAAGCTGGAAATATCCAATTTCATATTTTAACAGCAAAACTGAGGTCATAAAATACTCAAAGTTACGTTATTTCACATGTTACGGAGCTATTACAAGACAAACCAAACTTCTTTGAGGAGCTCCTGGCCAACAGGGTGGTTACTAAGCCTTACCTTCTGAGAAAACAGAAATAATGCATCAAGCCACCGCGCTGTGAACTGAGCTCCACAAGGGCAAAACTTATAAGCAAAACCTGATGAAGGGCGTGATGGACAAGCACAGTAAAGTGCACAAGCAAATGACCACAGCTGTTTCTAGAAACCATGTTAATCAAAAGTCTGCAAAACAGAACGTGCTAATTTAAATGCACAAGATGGTTCTGTCCCACATCAGCTTTTGGAGCTGATTTTTTTTTTTGGAGATCAAACACATTTTAGGTGAGATTTCCATGAGGAATAGGTAAGTGATGCTTTCTCTAGCAAGAAATTAATTCTGCAGCACTTAGTGTTTATTTATGCACATTCTCAGTGCAACAGTTTACTGCAGGCAGCTGTAGCACTGCACACACTGATACCAAGATATGTGCATTCATTGGTCTCCAAAAACCAATCCAGAACGAAGACAGTGAATGTCTGTTTTCATTGGGAACAGACTGTCTGAGAGGACCTCCTCTGTACCACACACCAGCAGGGGACAGGAAGCTGTAACATCTGACAAGGGCCAGAGGGGACACCATCCTTAGGTGGCAAGGCTAAGAAAGCAAACGCATACACCTGACTGCCCCAAAGGTAAATGTTCGCTGATCAGCTTTGCACAGAAGTATTCTGGGAGCTGTTGAAGTGGACAGTGAAATGATGGTATCTGAGGTGCCTGTGGGAAGCTGTAAGGAAGCATTCCTCAACCGCCCTTATCGAACTACTCACAGATAAGTCACCCTGTGAGAAGATGGTAATTATTCAGTTCCTCCGCAGATCAAACTAAGTGGGCTCTCAAACCCTGATTCTTATTGGCCTTGGGAAATAGCACACAAAAAAGGTGGCTTGAGATAAGTCTCTTACACCTGTATTTTCTTATGCTGGGTGTCAATCTTCAGGTTATAGAAGTTCTGCTGCTAAGCTAAGTGCTGATCCAGTATGAGATGTAACAGTCATCTACTATGAGATATAAATAGTCATCAAGTTCTCCATCTACAATTAGGGAGCTTTTGATTATTTTATATACATATATATTCCTAGAATACGAAAACTAGTATTTCATAAGCAGCCAAAGCCCCCTCCTCCAAAATACACACATCCAAAGGCAGCCCTTCAACTACGAGCTTCACCCAAAAGCCAAACACTGACTATTCTTGTGCTGGCAAGAGAAACAGGAAGATAAACTAGTTTACTATCAAAAAAATATATTTAAGGTATTAGGTGCAGTAGAAATATTAACTTTTGTAACAAGCTACATATGTAAATTTTTACAATTACATGGCATGTATAAAATCACTGTTTTCTATTGCAGTGCTTCAGAATTACCTTTTTTCTTAGCTTCCCTCTAATATGACATAACCTCTTCACACCATCAAAACATAATGCCTCCAGTCTTCCATTGCCTAACATCTTGATCACCTGGGCATATTCTGAAAGAGATGGTAACATATAAAAACATAGAATCACTTAGGTCATAAAAGACTTTTAATTTCAGCAAGTCCAACCCTTAACCCAGCACTCCTGAGTCTACCACTAAACCCCATCCCAAAGTGCCACAGAGCAAAAATCCAGCTTCATGATGCATCCAATAGCTTTTGCCATTGTAACCAAAACTCTTATCAAAACATGAACAAGCTGAGAGGAGCCTTGAGCAGCCACACAGGCTGCTGAATGTATCACAGTCTTTGTATCACTGTTAATGTCAATATTTTCAAACACTGCTCATTCTGGCTGCATCCATGCTTTTGTTCCCTCAGAAATGCTTACTTACAGATAATTTTCAGGGCTACAGAGTCACACTCAGAGTTTGAAAGTTTATGACAGCATCACACCACCTGTCCTGGAAAAATCTCAGTGCTGTCAACTACCAGACTTCAGCCAAAATCTATGAAGAATCTCTCCAATACCTACTCTCTGTCTCTGACCATGTATTTCATCTCCTTCCTCACCAACTTCCAAAAATCACTACTGGAGAACTTCACACACATTATTAAAGTTTGCAGCATAATGTATTACCATTTAACTAAAAGGAATAAGGTTTGTAATATTATTATATTATGATGATGATGTTCGTAAGTTACAAAGTTAACATTAACTGAGCACCCATAATTGCCAGGAAAAGCAATTCTCTCAGTTTGCCAGAGCTGTATCTCAACATTCTAAAATCTTTCCTTAGCATAAGTTAAATAGTCCAACAAAAACATGAGACTATTCATAACTGAGAATAATTCATTGAGTAGATTTTGCTTGGGAGTTGAAAAGGATTTTAAGTTCTGTAGGTGCATCAAAATCAACTCCTTTCTTGCTTACAGCCATCACAGAATATCAGAAATTGGTTCAGTGTCACTTCTTTCACAGTGATTTCAGTCAGGACCTTTCCCACGTTTCTGACAAACCAACCGATTAACTGGTCACTAGGAAAGTACTCAGATTATGTGAGCAACCACAAGAGTGTGACACACGAGACAGGGCGAGTCAAATGGAGGTGAGCTCACTGTCACCAAAAGGCAGGGCAGAGGGGAATGTAATCATCACCCTCCACTCAGCTTCCTTCGCCTGACAACAGCCCAGCAAGGACCTACCTATTGCTCCTGTTTTAACAGTTGTTAGGCTTCCCAGCCCAGGAGCCAACTGAACCAAACCATGAGGGAGAACAGTGAGTTTAATGGTTGTGCCAGGTCAGACTTTGGGAGCTCACTGAAGGATTCAAGAGACCTCACAGTCAATATAAAACAGAAAGTGGGACTGTGCATCCCAGAGACAATTACTGGCCACATCTGCTAAGCCAGCACCTCACAGCCCCTCGCCCAAAGCTGCTCAAGGCGTTTCTAGGGAATGCTTATGTGCTGTTTTCCACAGAGCAACACAGTGAGGTCAAGGAGAGGCAAGCTTCATTCTTAAGTTATGGAGCAATTTAAAATTTCCCTTTTCCTACTTTCTCCTATACTCAACATGTCATTTAGAATTCAAATACACCCCCAATAAGAATACCTCTCTTTATACAGTAACTTCCCCATTCTCAGTCATGCAGATGTTCTGTGTATCAACTTGCAACAACTGTCACTGTGACTGAAAACA
The DNA here is from genome assembly GCA_013396775.1 of Cephalopterus ornatus. Taxonomy (NCBI): domain Eukaryota; kingdom Metazoa; phylum Chordata; class Aves; order Passeriformes; family Cotingidae; genus Cephalopterus; species Cephalopterus ornatus. Next base: position 10,208 of record VZRE01010647.1, read on the forward strand.
ATGACACTGCCATACTATAGTTAAAAACTCACCTTGCCCATCTTCTTTGAACACCAATTCTCTTTTTTCTGATTCATTCTCATTCTTACCTCGTCGCCTGTTTTTACCTCCTTTGCCTAATTAAAAGGAAGAGGAGGAAAGAGCATGTGTTACTGTCTCTGAAAACAGTGAATGAAATAATCAGACTTACAGAGATTTTTCTGTGCTCGTTCTCTATATGGCTGTTTCAAGTGTCCTATCCAGATCTAGATTTTTTTTGCTTACTTTGAACATTTGTAGGTCTAATTTTTTAGCTGAGTAGTTATATAATAATTAAAATATTAGAGTCTCCATTGTACAAGATGTCCTGGTTGCTCTGGAGTGACAGCAGCCTTCAACAAGGATTTCCACAAGATGGCCATTTCCAGCTTCTGTGATCCCTGCCACCACAGACCTCCTAAATAATGGTGGGACAACCTGAAGCACGTAACCATCAAGCAGCAGATGAATAACCTGAGTTACCGTCGTGCTAAAATCCCTGAAACACTGAAGGGGAAGCTAATGCTCCAGGTATCGTCGGCCTTTTTAAAAGGCACACACGTGGCGACAACATTAGATGCTCTTCACGAAGACGTACGAGAGCAGCTCATGCTTCTGCCCCCCTGCTAAAAACCTGCCGTTCCCTTCCCCTCGCGCTTTACTGCTTTTCCTTTCCGGGTGGGGGGAGGAGGGGGGCAGCAGCACCAGCGGCGCCGGCGCTGCCCAGCGAGGGCCCGGCCGCCTCCTCGGCAGGGCCGCCTCTGACAAACGACCGAGCCCCGGCCAGGGCCTCCCGCTCCCGGCCGGGCCCCGGCGCCCTCCGGCAGGGGGACCCGGCCCGGGGACCCTCCGGGGCGGCGGAAGGGCCCGTCCGGCCCTGCCCGAGGGCTCCGGCGGCGCCCACGTGAGGGGCCCCCCCCC